>LPNX010041141.1:113553-195115 GCA_001517045.1 Pseudotsuga menziesii
ATATTTTAAAAAAAATATCATTGGGAAGCCAACATAATATTATACAATTTGTTTTTTTACTAAAAGTCAAAATTCACAAGGAATATATGCGTTTCGAGGGCTTCTATCTAGCACATGAGTAAAAAATAAAGTTTTCATCGCCAAATTTGGCCAAAAAAGTGTTACCCACCTTCATGGAATCACCCATATGCTTTGACTATTAAAAGAAGGAAAATTGAAACTCCTATGTTATTAATTCTCCATATAGGAGAAAAGAATGAGCAACCCTGCATCCACTATACCATTCCATTCAACGCTTATGCACAAAAGTATCAGCACACTAACGATATTTTACCCTCCAAGTAACTACAATGCTAAAACCGTTTCCATATTTGACCTTCTATAAACATTAAAATAGTTTTTTAACCATCTATAGATATTCCACCTCTATTATAACCTACCAATTTTAGCCAAATTTTACTTGCAAAGGTATAATCATCAAATAATAAGCCTCTGAAACATAGTTTCGTTGGATATGAACACATCCATGACCATGATGGTGACATGTTTGATATTGTGGTCAATTATTTGACCTAAATATCACTATTCAAGAAGCTCTATCCCAAGCCACTACTGGTCTAAACCCTTGCCACCTATGATTTCCAAATCCCCCATCTCTACAAACCCTCCATGAGTAAAACCTAGAAACATATTACTAGTCATTGAAATCCTTTGAAATAATTCATTGTTTATCTTAGCACTTGGAAAGGGGGATTATAATCTCCACCTCTCCTTCCCCTTATGAAACAATATTTTTCTTTGAAAATGACAAGAAATCCATATCCCTAATATGCACCATATTAGGGTATGATAGTCATGGTACCATGGATGACACTATCTTAGGTTTATTAAATTTCCTAGCCCCTATTGTTGGTGTCGTGCCTCCAAAATTTGACCTCTGTAGTTACCTAGCTCAACCAATCCATACCAAATTGGAAGAGCTACCTACTATGGAGAAATTCAGATACCCATCCTCCTTGTTTTGCATGTTTTTCTATCTAAACTATGAACATTACAAAATCCTGAACCTGAAGGTCAAAGATGAAGTAGGAAATCAGCCACCCACCTATGAGTGGAGTGACTATAATAATGAGAAATCCTAGAAACCCTGACTAGACAGAAGTTTCAAACAAATTTATAGCCATAATATACACTTTGGATCAAGTACTGACAGTTTCAAATAATACAATAGGGAAGGATATCACAAATTTACAATTAGGGCAGAAAAGAGGAGTTGAATAGATTCATAAGAGGGGTTGATTGTCAGGGTTTATAGAAGGGAATATAGGATCAAACCCTGATTGTATTTATCAATAAAACCCTTACTGCAATTTATTGACTGTATATATCAATAAACACCTAAATAGAAATTTATTTAATGGATTAAATGAAAGCAGATGACTTACTGAAGACATCTCTGTGGGAAAATAATATACTGGAAACTACCTTAGCCTATGCTTTTCTTGATGCCTTACTAACCTTCACCTTTGGTTATGGGTCTCGATCTCAATCTTCCAATGTCCCTCTCCGTATCTTTTGGAGATGAAGGGGGTGGACATCCTTGAGGATATAAAACCCCCAAAGCTAGGATACCATTAAAATTGAGTTGAAGCTCAATACCCACCCCATAAAAAGTGGCCTGTAGGAAGGACCTGGACTAAAAAAATTGTTTCAAACAAGAAATTGATCTATGTCTGGTGCAGCGTAAGGGTTTCTCCATGTTTGCAACCTAGCTTTTTTAATGTCCCCAAAATTTGAAAAAAAAAGTTATAGGCCAGCTGAATACTACCTAATCTTGACATTAAATTATCTTCTGCAGAATATGTTGGTCATAGTTTTCTAACTCAAAGTGTTGTAAGATTTACCTTACCAATTCAATGTTTTTTTTTCTATGTAGTTATTGATGTAATTATGTATCATGTTTATTTTACTTAAATTGGTTTAGACGATGACTCTGTCGATTGATTTTTATTCTCATGCTTGTGCATATACTCATTCAATTATATCTTATTTTTGAGTTATAAGTTTTGTTCATCGTTTATGGAAAATCTTGACTTAACTTTTAATTGTCAAGGGGTGGAGTGGCGGGATGTGTATCCCTTATAAGACCACTTGGAGAGGTAAATGATTCTATTTGATGTTACAGGTTTTACTTAGTTCATGTTGAACTAATGCAACTTCTCTTTATTTTGTGCAGAGTAACTTAGATGATGAAGACCTGCTACAACTGCTAAACTTGGCATGTTGCCTATGCTATACTACTCCAATTCCTTTTGAAGACAAAAGGACCAAAGTCCTATATTAGCAATTCTTACTACTACTGTTTGCGTTATTGTTTACGCATAGTTGGGGTTTATTAGACCCACACATATCTATTTAACATTAATAGTGTGGCTTAGGACTTGATAAATTTTATTCCTATGCTTAGTATTTATCACATATATTGGAATATTTTTATGCCTAAATGTTTAAAGGCTTAAGTCATAAGACTTAACTATATTGTATTAAATTTTTATATGCAACATGATAAATATGGAGAGCCATTCATGGCATATTCTATATGCCATGAAACCTTGGCTTATCAATTTCAACCAGGGTTTTGATGGGGTTCTTACTACAAATCGAAAAGTTGGGGTTTTAGGCGATAGGCATGTGGGTAGAAATTTCAACGATAGAGGTGGACAGGGTGGTGGAGTTAATGCTCATTTGAATGGGGGACAATGAACCCTATGCTTGGTTTGTCGTGGGTTGGAAAGAACATTTGTTATGGTTGTGGGATGTCATTAGAGGAAATTTCAACTCAAAATCGGCCTCCTAAGAAAAATAATAAAATAATATTTATTAATTTTGGAAGAAGTATTGAGCTCTGTTTTGTAATGGTGAATACTTTGGTTATGGGTTTCCATTGTGTACTTATTCTTTGTTATTGGGCATCTAGGGATGCATATAAATATATTTTGGGTTGGGGATGGTTTTTACAGTAGAGCCTTCGGGCCATGTTTGTAATTGTTTGATGTATGTAACTTAAATGTTGGCTTTGGTTTGTTACTATAAGTCCTGCATTTTTTATTTTAAACGATGAGTTTATTTATGGAAGTGCCATTTCTTACAATGGCACCTTTGTCGATTTACGGTTGTGTAATTTTACTTGCAATTCTTATTTAAATGGTAGTTTATGTTATATTTTACTTGCCTGTGGTTTAGTATGGGGATGGCCGTAAGCTATGATAGCGTAGACAGTAGGGTTTTTACATGGATTATTTTAAAATAATTGGGTTATTTCTTTAATGGTAAGTTTGGTGGGGTTTTTACTTCTTGGCCATGAGCCTCAATAATGAAATGCAGTATGTATATTTTGCTTACATTAATGTAGAATATTGACAGAGAAATTATTTCGATTATGGCCAAATGTTGGCTTTTGATTTCGATAGTGATAGCTACAATTCCAACCCTTAAGTGAAATGCATAGCCTGTGTGAATTTTCGATGGTTATTCCTTCACGTAATTTTGTTTCGTTATTGTAGTTGCTTTTGAATTATGTGGAAATTTCTAAATCTTTGCAGCGTTGTTAATTTTGCAAATCCAATCCTACAATATTCAATGCCTGTCATGGTTTCATATACCCTCTGTCTTTAAGAAACGATCTTGTAGGATTTGATCTTGGGTTGTGTGGGTTTGTGGTTTAATGTTGTATGCGCGGATTTTGTTTTGGCAAAAGTACCAACAGGATTCGATCCTAAAACCTTTAAATAGATACATTATTTAAATAATGATTTTGTATTAGTTTTAATTTTGATTATTAATTATATGGTAGATAGTATGGTTATGGTTTAATAATAAACTCATTCCTACAAACCTTAAGAGGTCTTGATAGTTGGCATACGATGTGAGTAAAGTTATAAAGTAGAAATTATTTGGTGGGAGTTTGTTTAAGATATTTGGTAAGTTTTAAAATAGATTATCTATTTTTATCTTATTTTTTGTTTTTATATATAAAGTTTCAGTGATAATGTTTAAGTTATAATTTTATACAAGCATGCTGGCAATATGAAATCTGCCAGCAGAGAGAAGATATAAAGTTTAGCTTATATACTGCTTCAGTTGATGAGGTTCATTAGTTAGGGTTAATAAGATTTAGGTACAAAATCTTTGATATTATTTTTATGTTTTGAACTTGAAATAACAAACAATAAATCTAACTCACTTAAAAATATAGACTCTGTTTAAAGAAATGCCTCTGTCAAAGAATACTGAAATTAACCTATAAATGATGAAATAAAATACAGAAAATAACAGAGACCAAATCCTCCTACTGATAAAACTAAAGATGATAGTCTATCATTATGAATATGAAAAAGAAATATTTTCTTAACTAGAATATCATGTTTGAGTAGATAAAATAACCTATCATATGTTAAAAGAAATACATCGGTTAGGGAAGACTGAATTTAACCTATAAGTGAAGAAAGAAATAATGCAGAATATAAACTAGCTATGACAGAGAAATACTAATTATCGATTCAGACTTTAATCTTCTCATTTAATAAGAAAACCTATGTAAATTGCAAGAGAAAAATCAAGAACCTCATTCATGCAAGTTGAATATATTTTAATGGCTGAAAATGATGCACACTCAAATACCCAGCATTAACAAGTACATAGACAGATCTGGCCTCTATTAAGATATCCGACTAACTTGGGAACTACCATGTTCCACCAAACTATGACCCAGAACTGTTCTTGGTTTCAATATGGATCCCCTCGAGCTAGTTCCAACATGCAAGTAGCTTAGATCTCATAAGGTAAGGATTCCCTATCTAGGATATCAGGTTTTGTATCAGCTTCATTTTTCTTCTTAGGAAAAATGTTCTCCAAGAACTCTCTTAAATATCATCAAGTAGAATTATGGAATAAATCAAAAGATCTCCAAGCCTCTCTTTGGATTGGGTCTTTATGGAGAGACTTTTCAGGAAAAGGGCCAGTTAAATCAAGAATCATTTGATTTCTTGAAATAACCTTTTTTATTCAATTTAAGTAATTCTAATATTTATTAAATTTAACTCATGAACCTTTGAATAGTTCCTACTTTGACTCTTGTGGGTGTTTTAATATTTAATTATCATTAGTAATAATAATAATATGTGGATCCTTTCATTATTACTTATAGTTACTAGTATTATTACTATGCTTATTATTTTATAGATTCCATGTATAAATTATATATATGTATATATATACCATTTGTTAACATTTTAACTTTAGGTATCATTAGAGGAAATTTCAACTCAAAATGGGCCTTTTAACTTTTATTCAAATTCCATGTCATCATGTGTTAGCCAATGAAATTGCTTTAAATTTGAAATACCGTATAGGTCTTAAACACTTTTTTAATATAATTTTGGGGATAGGTATCATAAAAAAAACTACTTTTTTTGTTTGTATTTTTGACATATCTCCCTGTGTTTTCACTCAAATTTCAATCGGGAGAGCTCGTTGGATGCGGAATTAAATTCCGCATCCAATGAGTACCCACTCGGCATACTTTTGATGGACCCTGCTACTCCAAAAAGAAGAAATACCTGAAAAAATGGAATGATGACATCATCATTCTATTTTTTCAGGTATTTCTTGTTTTTGGGGTAGCGGGGTACGTCAAAAGTATGCCGAGTGGGTACTCGTTGGATGCGGAATTTAATTCCCCATCCAACGAGCTCTCCCGATCGAAATTTGAGTAAAAACATGGGGAGATATGTCAAAAATACGAACAAAAAAGTAGTTTTTTTCTTTTCTTCCTCTAAAATTAATAAATATTATTTTATTATTTTAACTATTATTTTATTAGTTCATTTTAGGAGGCCCATTTTGAGTTGAAATTTCCTCTAATGCATACAACATGATCCCTAATAATTTGACACCTTTCTTTTAGCTTAGTCACTTTCTTCACTAAGGCATTCAAATACAAGTTAGGTCAACTAGGTTAGGCATCTCTAAACCTCATTGCATGTTGGATTCCCTCGGATTCCCTCGTATAACATGGTAGTTCTTCAGTACTTTGATGAGATATAGAAATTCAAAATTTCATTTAATTACTTAAAAATAAGTAAGATGCGATCAATGTTTTATCAGAGTCATTTTCACTCAACATATTAATTTTTCAATAACTCCTAGCATTTATCCAGATCCCATACACAGCTAAGAAATAGGGAGTTACAAACTTAGTGCAATTCCATAGCTCCTCACTCAACACTAATGATAGGATGTATTCGTAGGATACACCTAGGGATATAATGGCCAAGGATCCGACGTTCTAGAGGTTATTCTCAACATCAAATTGGAATGCTCCATAGATTATGCCCAACACTTCCTATTCTTATATTTTCATGTGCTTCAAAGCTTCCTACTCCACACAAAGGTTTCATAACTCATGTGCTCCAGAGCCTCTCGCTCAACACAAACATTAAACAAGCATGTTTTCTAGAGCTTCTCACTCAACACAAAACATCAAATACTCATCTGTTTCCAGAGCTTCTCGCTCAACAGAAATAATCAATTACTCATGTTCTCCAGAGCTTCTAGCTCAACATAAAACATTGAATACTCATGTTCCTCAAAGCTTGCGCTCAACACAAACATCTCATTAATTATGTGCTCCAGGGTCCATGCACAACACATGAAATCATCTACATAAATCATATGAAATTTCCTTATGCTCAATATATCAAATAAATCATCAGGTTCATACGCAGTGGGGTCATTATGCCTAATATACAAAATAAAACATCAAAGCAACATCATAAACAATGGGACTTATTCCCATAAGTGTTAGGTCCGAAATTTCAGGATATTACATCCCTCCCCACTTAGAAAAACACCATCCCTAGTGTTCTATAGACTCATAATGAAATCATGAAACAAGGTGGGGTAATCCTTTCTCATGGTGGCTTCATTCTCCCAAGTAGCCTCATCGACCTCAAAGTGCTTCCATTGCAATTTGAATTGGACTATCATGCACTTCTTGAGCTAAACCTCTCTCTTGTCTAGTATATGAAGGGTTTCAGGTGAAAAATCCCCTTTAGGTTCCACCTGTAATAAGGACCAAACAATCACATGTTTAGTATCATAAACATATTTCTTTAATAAAGATGCATGGAAAACATTACGGACTCTTATGTGACAAGGTAAAGCTAGTTCATATGCCACTATCCCTCTCTTGGCCAATATCACAAAAGGTCCAAAAAATCTAGGTGCTAACTTACCACACCTTCCCAAGTCAAATGTGCTTTGTTTTTCTTTTACTTTCAAATAAACATGGTCACCTATTTCATTATCTTTATCTTTTCTTTTCTTATCCACGTAACACTTCTGGTGGTCTTGTGCTTCTTTAAGGTTCAACTCGAACTTGGTAATCAATTGTTCCAAGTCCTTTAGTAAGTCGGTCCCTAACATGAGTTGATCGACTAGGATATCCCAAGTAACCGTTGTTCTACACTTTCATCCATAGAGTACCTCAAAGGGACTCGTCTTGGTGGAGGTAGGTATCCATTGCTATATGCAAACTTTGCAAGATGCAAGTAATATTCCCACTTGATGGGGTTGTTCATGGCATACATCCTAAGCATGTCCTCTACAATCTGGCTTACTCGTTCTATATGCCCGTCTGTCTATGGGTGGTAAGCAATACTAAAGTTCAACTACATCTCTAATCTGGAGAATAAGGATCTCCAAAATTTCCTGGTAAACTTTATATCTTGATTTGAGATGATTTCCTTGGGTATCCCAAGAAATCTAAATATCTCCTTTAAGAAGATGTTGTCAATGTGTATTGCCTTGTAGGTCGACTTCACTAGAATGAAATGTGCTTCTTATGACAATTTGTCAACTACTACAAAGATAGAATCATTTTCCTTCTTACTCTTAGGTAGACCTGTGATAAAATCCATACTAATGACCTCCCACTTCCATTCCAGAATGGGTAATGCCTACAAAAACCCTAAAGGATGCTGGTGCTTAGCTTTGACCAGTTGACATTATTGACATTTTGTGATAAACAACGCTATGTCGGCCTTTAACTTAGGCTAAAAAAAGTGTTTCTTTACTATGGATATCATATTTTGATATCCTAAATGCCCTGTGTAGGGAGTCCAATAAAATTTTGTGAGGATGTCGGACCGAGTCTTCCCTCCTTCGGGAATGTACATTCTCTCTTTGGACCATAGAAGTCCCATTTCATCTACCTTGTACTCTTTTTGTTGCTGAAACAACTTTTCCTCTTGGACCTTCTTGAGGATTTCAACATAGAAAGGGTCAACTTTGTTGGTCGTTCTAATCCTCTCATGTAAATCTGAATCGGTTTGACTTAAAGTCACCTCATATATCATATGAGCTCATCGGCTCAAAGCATCAACAATTTTGTTCTCCTTGCACTTTATATGCTTTAGCTTGAAATGGTACTCACTAAGGAAATCCAACCATCTCGCTTTCCTAGAATTCAGATCCGGTTGTTCAAATAAATACTTCAGATTCATATTGTC
The DNA here is from genome assembly GCA_001517045.1 of Pseudotsuga menziesii. Lineage (NCBI taxonomy): Eukaryota > Viridiplantae > Streptophyta > Pinopsida > Pinales > Pinaceae > Pseudotsuga > Pseudotsuga menziesii. The sequence continues at coordinate 122,124 of LPNX010041141.1, forward strand.
TTTTTTTCAGAATGAATTTCTTCCCCATGAGGTAGTGCCTCCACATCCTCAAGGTGTGGATGATGGATGCTAACTCAAGATCATGGGTGGGGTAGTTATGTTCATGTTCTTTTAACTTTCACGATTCATAACAGATCGTGTAATCATTCTGCAAGAGGACTCCTCTAAGCCCTTCCTTGCTTGCATCCATGCAAACAACAAAATCCCCATCAATATCCACAATTCATAGTATTGGTGCAATCGTAAAAATGTATTTAAGCTTTTGAAAAATTTCCTCTCACTTGGTCATTCATAAGAACTTGTTTGCCTTCTTTTGGAAAGCAATCATGGGACAAGCTATCCTCAAGAAGTTCTCAATAAAATTTTGGTAGTATCCAGCTAATCCCAAAAATGATCTAATGTCGGTTATACTAGTAGGGGTAGGCCAATCCTCCATGGCTTTAATCTCTTCTAGGCCCATAGCTATCTCTTTCTTGGAGATGATGTGACCCAAGTACTGTATCTGTGGTTTATAAAAATCACATTTACTAAACTTGGCATAGAGCTGGTGTTCCTGTAACACCTATAGCAATATGTGGAGGTGCTCCTCGTGTTCCTCTTTACTCTCAGAGTAAAATAGGATGTCGTCTATAAAGACCAAAACAAATTTATCCAAGTATCTACTAAAGATATTTTTCATCATACAAATAAAGTTCGTGGGTTCATTTCTCAAACCAAAAGGAATCACTACAAACTCGTAGTGGTCGTACCTCATACAAAAGGAGGTTTTGTGAATATCCTCGTTGTGGATCTGTACCTGATGGTACCCAGATCGTAGGTTGATCTTTGAAATGCTCCTCCTACTTGATCGAACAAGTCATCGATCCTAGGGAGTGGGTATTGGTTCTTCATGGTCATCTTGTTAAGTTGATGGTGATCGATGCATATCCGCATCATACGATCCTTCTTCTTGACAAAAAGTATTGGTGCTCCCCAAGGGGACACACTTGGTCGGATATATCCCTTATCAATCAACTCCTACAACTGCAGTTTGAGTTCCACCAACTCTAGTGCACTCATGCAATAAGGGTCTTTTGAAGCCAAAACTGACCCTGGTGTCAATTCTATGGAAAAAACTAAGTCGCATTTCAGTGTTAATCCTGGGATTTCCTAGAGAAATACATTCTTGAATTGTACAAAAACTATAAATTCCTTGATGTGATGTTCTCTTTCATCTTATTTTTCTTGGGTGTTGAGTGCAAACAGTTTATAGCCTTTCCTCAAGAACTTCTTAGCTTTTAAGGAGAATATCTGTCTTACAAAAACCTTATTAGATATGCCTTGAACCTTTACCAGATTCCCTTGGCTATCTCTACACAATATTGACTTGTGTAAGAAATCAAGCATGACATGGTCTTGTTCCAACCAGTCCATGCCGATAAGTATATCATATGATCCTAAGGGTAGGATGTTCAGGTTTATTCTAGTAGAAAAACCATTTAGGTTTACCTCATAGTCTTTAACTATTTGAGAAACCTTTCGTTTCGTACCAGTGGCTAATTGCACCAGCCAGGGTTTCTCATGTTTAACTTTGTCTACTTTACATACATCGACATTTTTAGGCGATACCTAGCTTTAGCAAGAACCGAGGTCGATCAATATTAAAATAGAAGTGTTGGAAACCTTACCTTCTATCTCAACCATGGTATTCTGATGGTCTGTCTATCGTCCATCCAAGGATGTATAAATCTACGGTGTTCCAACTATGTCCTCTACCATTGGTTCTTCTTGTAAGTTGTGCAAGACTCCATTGGTCTTGTTCTAATAATCTCAGGCATAGTGGGGGCCTTGGAATTTCTAGCATTTGATTTGTAGTAGGGAAAAATTGACTCCCCCATTTGCTGCTAGTTTGTTAGCATTTGGAGCTGGTACATATTGCTTTGTACCTATTTTGTTGAATTACTTATTGGCTGGAAAACTGTTGTTCTATTTTCTATAAGGTGGTGGGTTGAAACCCGGTTTGCGGTTGTCCAAGAGGGTCCTAGACCTATCTCTACTTGTGTTGATGTTCTCTTGACTTAGCTATCCATGCTCATAGAAAATCCTAGCTTTTTCTATGGTGATGTCCAATGTTTTAGGCATGTCAAATTCAATCCTTTCCTGAAAGTTGTGAGGAAGACATCCTAAAAACTGTTATATTTTCACTTTCCCGTCCTTTATGTAAGGCATATAATGTAATAGATCCAAAAATCTATTAATGAAAGCATCCATAGTCATAGAATAAATCCTTAATTCATGAAACTATTTCACCTTTCTGTCAAAGAATCTTTCTGACATGTATATCTCCTGAAAAATATTGTGAAAATTGCTCCATCAGATTTATCTTACCTCATATTTATTGCTACGCTTTAGGTCTCTCCACCATATAGCTTATTTTCCATTTAAATTATAGATCACTAGACATGCCTTCATCTCGCTAGAGTAGTTATGTACTCGAAAATATTTTCTCATACCTAGAAGCCATTCTTCAGCTTTCTCCCTTGTGTTCATCTCTCTTTCATCGGTTGGGGATTTTATATTCCTGAACTCTCCCTGGAGATTGTCATCATTTCTTCGTTTCTTTTTGCAAGGAGAAAGAGAATCATCACTAGAAGGACTGTGACAATCTCTTTCTGGAGGTTCAGGGGTATTTTCTTCTTTTCCTTCTTCTCTCGGGCTACTGGCCCTTTTATGATAGAATTATTTCTTGAACATGTTGGTTGAATGAGTGGGTTTTCCATGTGGGATTCTGCTCGTCATGTTCCGCAGCAAGGATTCATTAATTGCTTGTTGTTCCTTTCTTTCATTCATATTATCATCCTTGAAACTCTGTAAGTCTGCTTGAAGACATTATATGGTTTTCAGTATATCAGAATTTAGTTCAACCACCAGTTCTACTTCCTATGTGGGGTTATTCAACTTTCCTTTCTGGTTGTTGTCTTCTTATGTGTTCATGATCTGAACTATTCCTTTTATCTTGCAATTGCAAATTTTTCATAACAGGAAAAATTTATGTTAGTTAACAAAATCTCAAAACATACTTTATTTTCAGCAACGAATGTTGGCATGCCCATTAGGTCTCTTGGTGTTGAAATTGGGCTCTGATACCACTTGTAATGTCTCCAACATTTGAAAAAAAAAATTATAGGCCAACTAAATACAACCTAATATGGACGTTAACTTATCTTTTGCAGAATATGTTGGTCATAGTTTTCGAACTCGAAGTGTCGTAAGCTTTCCCTTACAAATTCTATTTTTTTTTCCTATGTAGTTATTGATGTAATTATGTATAATGTTTATTTTAATTAAAATTGTTTAGATGATGACTCTATCGATTGATTTCTATTTTGCATGAATGTGCATATACTCATTCAATTATATCTTACTTTTCGGTTATAAGTTTTGTTCGTTGTTTATGGAAAATCCTGACATAACTTTTAATTATCAAGGGGTGGAGTGGCAGGACTTGTATCCCTTATAAGACCACTTGGAGAGGTAACTGATTATATTTGATGTTACAAGGTTTAATTAGTTCATGTTGAACTAATGCAACTTCTCTTTATTTTTTGTAGGGTCACTTAGATGACGAAGACTTTCTACGACCGCTAAACTTGGCATGCTACCTATGCTATACTACTCCATTTCCTTTCGAACACAAAAGGACCAAAGTCCTATCCTAGCAATTCTTAATACTACTGTTTGCATTATTGTTTATGCATAGCTAGGGTTTATTAGACCTACATCTATCTATTTAACATTTTTAGTGTTTTTTAGGACTTGATAAATTTTATTCCTATGCTTAGTATTTATCACATATGATTGGAATATTTTTATGCCTAAATGTTTAAAGGCTTAAGCGATAAGACTTAACTATATTGTATTAAAGTTATATATGCAACATGATAAATATGGAGAGCCATTCATGGCATATTCTATATGCCAGGAAGCCTTGGCTTACCAACGTCAATGAGGGTTTTGATGGGGTTCTTAACACAAATCGAAAAGTTGGGGTTTTAGAATATAGGCATGTGGGTAGAAATTTCAATGATGGTGGTGGACAGGGTGGCAGAGTTAATTCTCGTTGGATTGGGGGCTAATTATCCCTATGATTAGTCTGTCATGGGTTGGAAAAATCATTTTTTATGACCGTGGGTTATGGATATGTTCGGCTCTCTGGTTTTGTCATGGCGTGGAGGAATCGCTTGCCCTGCGTGTTTGGAAGGTATGTTCTCCATTTGGGTTTGCAGTGTTATAACTTGTTGTTGCAGGTGGAGGTTTAGCATACTCCTGATGTTTCTTTGTTTTGTTATTGTAGGTGACAGAATTCCAATTTGCGGGTCGTGGGGTACTTGCAAGGCTAACCGCGAGACCCTTCCATGGTAATCCGTGTGATATCCTAGAGTTGCTACCTATACGTGGAAACTTTTTCAGAAGAACTTTGAGCCATGTTTTGTAAAGGTGAATACTTTGGTTATGGGTTTCTACTGTGTAGTTCTTCTGCATTATTGGGCACCCAAGGATGCGTATAAATATATTTTGGGTTGGGGATGGTTTTAACAGTAGAGCCTTCGGGCCATGTCTGTAATCATTTGATGTTTGTAACTTAAACGTTGACTTTGGTGTGTCAGTGGAAGTCCTGCATTTTTTATTTTAAACAATGAGTTTACTTATGGCAGTGTCATTTCTTGCATTGGAACCTTCGTCGATTTACGACTGTGTAATTTTACTTGTGATTGTTATTTAAATGGTAGTTTATGTTGTATTTTAATTTCCTGTAGTTTAGTAAGGGGGTGGTTGCAAGTTGTGATAGCGTAGATAGTAGGGGTTTTACATGGATTATTTAAAAGATTTGGGTTCTGTCTTTAATGGTTAATTTGGTGTGGTTTTATACTTCTCAACCATGATCCTCGATAATGAAATGCAGTATGTATATTTTGTTTGCATTAATGTATAATGTTGACATAGCAATGATTTCAATTATGGCTTAATGTTGGGTTATGGGTTTGAAATGAGTAGCCTATGTAAAATTTTGATGGTTATTCCTTCACATAATTTGCTTTCATTATCGAAGTTTGTTTTAACTTATGTGGAAATTTGTAAATCTTTGCAGCAATGTTAATATTGAAAATCTAATCCTACAGGATTCGATGCCTGTTGTGGTTTGATATAACCTCTTTCTTTAAGACATGAGCCCACAGGATTCAATCTTGGGTAGCATGGTTTTGTGGTTTAATGTTGTATGCGTGGATTTTTTTTTGGCATAAGTGCCAACATGATTCGATCCTGAAACCTTTAAATGAATACCATATTTCAATAATAAGTTTGTATTAGTTTTAAGTTTGATTCTTAATTTGATGGTAGATAGTATGGTTATGGTTTAATAATAAACTCATTCCTACAAACCTTAAGAGGTGTCGATATCCAGTATACGATGTGGGTAAATTTGTAAAGTGGAAATTATTTGTTAGGAGTTTGTTTATGATATTTAGTAGGTTTTGAAATAGATTAACTATGTTTATCTTATGTTTTGTTTTTATATATAAAGTTTCAGCGATGATGTTTAAGTTATCATTTTATACAAGCCTCCTGGCAATATGAAATATTCCAGCAAAGAGAAGATATAAAGTTTAGTTTAAATACTGCTTTGGCTGATAAGGTTCATCAGTCACGGTTAATAATATTTAGGTACAAAATCTTTGATATTATTTTTATGTTTTGAACTTGAAATAAAAAAACGGGAAATCTCACTCACTTAAAAATCTAGACTCTATTTAAAGAAATACCTTTGTCACAAAAGACTGAAATTAACCTGTAAATGATGAAATAAAATGCAGAAAATCAAAGAGACCAAATCACAGGTACTTCACTTAGTGAACCTCTCACATAGCATGTGCGATCATGTGATATTAAAGAATACTCTTAATTTCGAGAGATATTGACCCAAACTCTTTTTCTTGAAACCCCCTCCCAATACATAAAACCTCCTCCCCACCCCTTTTTATACCTCAATACTTATAAACCACCCTACCCACCCCCACCTTAAACCCCTCATCCCCCCAATACCTGCAATATATTGGTTCAATTTTTGATAATTTTAAAACCCACAATATGAACTAACATGATAGGATATTGGCCAAGAAGTGAAGCCCCCGTGGACCAAATCCTCCTACTGATAAAACTACAGTTGATAGTCTATCATTACAAATATGAATAAGATATATTTTCTTAGCTAGAATATCATGTTTGAGTAGAAAAAATAACCTAGCCTCTGTTAAAAGAATACATTGGTTAGGGAAGACTGAATTTAACCTGTAGGTGAAGAAATAAATAATACAGAATATAACCTAGCTATGATAGAAAAATACTAATTTTCCATTCACAATTTAATCTCCTCATTTAATAAGAAAACCTACGTAAATTGCAAGGGAAAAATCAAGAACCTCATACCTGCAAGTTGAATCTATTTTAATGGCTGAAAATCCTGCACACTCTAATACCCAACATTAACAAGTAAATAGACAGATATTACCTCCATTCAGATAACCAAATAACTCAGAAACTACCACGTTCCACCCAACCATGATCTAGAACCGTTCCTCATTTCAATTTGGATCCCCATGAGTTGGTTCCAACATGCAAGTAGCTTAGAGCTCCTAATGTAAGGCTTCCCTATCTAGGATATCAGATTCTGTATCAATTTTCTTTTTCCTCTTAGGAAAAATGTTCTCCAAGAACTTTCTTGAATATCATCAAGTAGAATTATGGAATAAATCAAAAGATCCCCAAGCCTCTCTTTGGATTGGCTCTTTATAGACAGAATTTTCAGGAAAAGGGGTAGTTAAATCAAGAATCATTTGATTTCTTGAAATAACCTTTTTTATTTAATTTATGTAATTCTAATATTTATTAAATTTAACATAGGAACCTTTGACTAGTTCCTACTTTGACTCTTGTGGGTGTTTTAATATTTAATTATCATTAGTAATAATAATAGCATGTGGATCCTTTCATTATTACTTATAGTCACTAGTATTATTACTATACTTATTATTTTATACATGTCACGAATAAATTGTGTGTGTGTGTGTGTGTGTGCGTGTGTTTATATATATCCCATTTGTTAACATTTTAACTTTAGGTATCATACAGCATGATCCCTAATTATTTGACACCTTTCTTTTAACTTAGTCACTTTCTCCATTAAGGCATTCAAGTAGGGGTTAGGTCAACTAGTTTAGGCAGCTCTAAAACTCCTTACATGTTGGATTCCCTTGTATAACATGGTTGTTCTTCAGTACTTTGATGAGATACAGAAATTTGAAATTTCATTTAATCACTTAAAAATAAGTAAGATGCGATCAATGTTTTATGAGAGTTGTTTTCACTCAACATATTAATTTTTTCATTAACTCCTAGCATTTATCCACATCCCATACTCAACACTAAGTAACAGGGAGTTACAAACTTAGTGCAATTCCAGAGCTCTTCGCTCAACACTAATACTAGGATGTATTTGTAGGATACACCTAGGGATACAATGGCAAAGGATCCGATGTTCTAGAGATTATGCTCAACATCAACTTGGAATGCTCTAGGGATTATGGCCAACACTTCAAATTATTATCTTTCCATGAGCTTCAGAGCTTCTTGCTCAACACAAATGTTTCATAACTCATGTGCTCCAAAACCTCTCGCTCAACACAAACATTAAACACTCATGTGTTCTAGAGCTTCTCGCTCAACACAAAACTTCAAATACTCATGTGCTTGTAGAGCTTCTCGCTCAACAAAAAACATCAATTACTCATGTTCTCTAGAGCTTCTCGCTCAACACAAAACATTAAACACGCATGTGCCTCAGATCTTGCACTCAACACAACATTTCATCAATTATGTGCTCCAGGTTCCATGCCCAACAAATGAAATCATATACATAAAACATATGAAATTGGATTATTCCCAATATATCAAACAAATCATCAAGTTCATATGCAGTGGGGTCTTATTCCCAATACACAAAATAAAACAAAAAAGCAACATGATAAACAATGGGACTTATGCCCATAAGTGTTAGGCTCAAACATTCAGGATATTACAAGCCTTCTAGTTAGGTCAAGGAAGGCGTTCACTGAACGAACAAGAGATGCCTCCTCTACAACCTTGGGCCTAGTTCATGGGTAAGGGAAATGAAAAACCTCCTCTACGACCTTGGGCCTAGTTCGTGGGTGAGATAATTGAAAATACTCCTCTGCAACTTTAGAAAATGATTTGTGACCTCGGACGTAGTTTGTGGGTGAGGTGAGCGAAAGAAATAAAATTTCGCTGTTCCGAGAGGGGGAAGGTAAGATGGATAGTTTTAATTGTTTGTTGTTATTTTAATGTTTATTATTTATTATTTATATTTATTATTTTGTTTAATTGTTTGTTGTTTTTTTAATATTTATTGTTTTTTGTCATAAAAAATAGCATCGTCATTGCCGTCGTGGTCATCGACGTCATAAACAACACCATCGACATCATCATCGTTGTTAGTGATGATGATGATGATGATCATGATCATGATCATGTTGATAACGAAATTATCGTTTTCGCTATAGTCAGCGGGATTATCATGATCATTGTCCTTATCGCCATCATTGTCATCATAGAGAACATCCTAGAGATCATCATTGTCAATAGATCCTTTCTTGAAAAAAATGGTCATATGAGTGTAATATGGTGACCGTTTTGAAGTTTGACAAACAAAGGATGCTTAATAAAGTCCAATATCAAGAAGACTTGAGACAACCATAGGTAAGTAATAAGGTTAGATGGAATTCATTGTATAATACAATTTATTTCTTACAAATCTTTAAATCCCGAAAATGTGTAAAATTCAATTATTTACATCCTTGATAAATAGGAAATTGAACACGAAATTGTTCTTGTTTTATTATTATTTTTAAAATGTCTTCTAACATAGAAACCATTTTTTTTAAATAATTAGGCTTATTCAATATATCCTAGAGTGGGTAGCCACAAAATATGGATTACATGTGTTAATGTGCACAAATAAATGAAGATAGTACATTGATGATGATGATGATTATAACATTGATGATGATGAGGCTCTCGATGAGGATGAGGTTGATTATGATGTCGATGATGACAATGATGAAGATGGTGATGATGGTGGTGGTGGTGGTGGTGGTGGCGGTGGTGATGATGATTATGATACCATTGATGATCATAAAGATGAAGATGATGATGGTTGTGATTATTCTAATGAGGATGACCATGATGATGATGATAGCTATTATTCTAATGAGTATGAACATGAAGATGATGATGGTTGTGATTATTCTAATGAGGTCGGTCATGATCATGATGATTTATATTATTCTAATGAGTATGAACATGTTGATCATGATGATGAAGATGATAACATTTATGACGATGATGAGGCTGAAGATGAGGTTGATTATGACGTCGATGATGACGATGATGAAGATGGTGATGATGGTGGTGGTGGTGGTGGTGGTGGTGGCGGCGGCGATGATGATTATGATACCATTGATGATCATAAAGATGAAGATGATGATGGTTGTGATTATTCTAATGAGGATGACCATGATGATGATGATAGCTATTATTCTAATGAGTATGAACATGAAGATGATGATGGTTGTGATTATTCTAATGAGGTCGGTCATGATCATGATGATTTATATTATTCTAATGAGTATGAACATGTTGATCATGATGATGAAGATGATAACATTTATGACGATGATGAGGCTGAAGATGAGGTTGATTATGACGTCGATGATGACGATGATGAAGATGGTGATGATGGTGGTGGTGGTGGTGGTGGTGGTGGCGGCGGCGATGATGATTATGATACCATTGATGATCATAAAGATGAAGATGATGATGGTTGTGATTATTCTAATGAGGATGACCATGATGATGATGATAGCTATTATTATAATGAGTATGAACATGAAGATGATGATGGTTGTGATTATTCTAATGAGGTTGATCATGATCATGATGATTTATATTATTCTAGTGAGTATGAACATGTTGATCATGATGATGAAGATGATAGCATTGATGACGATGATGAGGTTGAAGATGAGGTTGATTATGATGTCAATGATGACGATGATGAAGATGGTGATGATGGTGATGATGGTGATGATGAAGATGATGATGATGATGATTATGATAGCATTGATGATCATAAAGATGAATATGATGATGGTTGCGATTATTATAATGAGGATGAACATGATGATGATGATTATTGTTATTCTAATGAGTATGAACATGATGATCATGATGATGAAGATGATAACATTGATGACGATGATGATGATGATGATGATATCATTGATGACGATGATGATTATAACATTGACGATGATGAGGTTGATTTTGATGTTGATGATGATCATGATGAAGATGGTGATGATGGTGGTGGTGGTGATGATGATGATGATCACGATAGCATTGATGATTATAACATTGACGATGATGAGGATGAGGTTTATTTTGATTTTGATGATGACGATGATGAAGATGGTGATGATGGTGATGATGATGATGATGATGATGATGATTAGGATAGCATTGATGATCATAAATATGAAGATGATGATGGTTGCGATTATTACAATGAGTACGAACATGATGATGAGGTTTAATCATCTGCGACGTCATTTGGATATTAATCAACTTATTCATCAGATTCTTCATCAAACACATTTGTGGTGACCAACTACTCCTAATCTGCATCACCTTCTTCTTCGACATTGTCTTCTTCCTCTAGATTATACTTCACCAATATTCCTCTTGGATCATATCTAACAATGTATGACCAACCTGATTTACCTAGAATTTCTGAGTAAAATACCTACTCACATTGACTTGGAAGAACATAAGGCTATATACCCAATTCTAGTTCCCTTGAATTAACCATGGTAAATCCATTGGCCTTCTCAATAACATTTCTTTCAATATCACGTTCATTAATTCGTATCATGTACCATTTGACCTCAAATAGTACTATTTAAAGGAGTTAAAGTCACACTCAATTATATCTTCCACATAACCATAGTACCTATTTTTCAATACTTATGGATGCTTGTCACTTCTAGAGGAAACTTTAGTGACTTGAAAAAATACAGTTATCCCACAATCGAATGTTTTATTCTTCTCATCCAACTTTTTGATGCACAATTTACGACCATTAGACCACATGGCCTTGTGGTGTATCAACTACATCATGCCCGACTCAGTAAATTAATATATAAGAAGAAATAAACAAAAGAAATACATTTATATAATGGGAAACAATGAAAAAATGTTCAGGGTATAAAATATACTTTCATTTTTATCTTCTAAACCACATGCTAATTCAATTACCTTTGTGTAAGTTCACCGGGATAGTGTTCTCGATGATGATGCAATATTTTAATCAATTTACTCACCCCTTCCCATGATAAGGTACCATAGAATTCTATGCATTGTTCTATCCATTCCGCCATTCAATCAAGATTGTTTGCAATTTATAAATGTATTGCATCCTACATGTGACCAACTATACGAAAAATTAACAATTAAGAATTGTAAATTAACTATAATTAAGGGAAATTAAGTTTACCTTAAAATACTCATGGAATAATAAAAATTACATGAGTAAGATATATATGAAATTGAAAAATTAATTGTATAATAAATTAAATCTACACCATCTAATTACCTTTCACTTTCCTTGTTCTACCTTTCCCCAAAAGGACCTCCCCTTCAAATTCGTTGATGGAGTTGATTTGCAAGTGTTTAGCATGCCCTCGCTATAGTGACAAACGTCTCTCTTCGTCGCAGTAGAGATGAACTTTCGTCATTGTAGAGACAGACAGTCATTTACGTCACAGTAGCGACAATGATTGGGGGCAAGAAAAATTTCTTTTCAAAAATATTTATCAATTTGTCTATGAAAATTACCATTTTAACTTATTTGTGACAATATTTCATGGAAATTTTGAGCCATATGTACTAGTGAATGCATAAACAATATCAGATAGTTATTAACGATAATTGTATAGTGTTCGATCTTCAAATATTGTTAAGTTTGGAATATTGTTACTTATTAACTCTGTTTTAGTAAATCACTAATTAGATTATTCCCATATGCATCATATTCATAATAAAAACCACAACAATTATATGAAAAAACAAATCATACTAAAATCAAATCCATACTCCATAGTAAAGTGGAGTAAAGCTTACATTTACAAATAAAAACCTAATAATGGGGCTCATATATATATAGTTTATTAAAAATAATAATTATTTTTAATGCATTTTCAATAAATAATATTTATCTTAAATATATTTTAAATTTTTTTATATAATAAAAAATATTAAACTCATAAAATTAGTTTCTAAGACATATAAATGAATATGAATGAATGAAAGGAAATTTCACATCATTCACACAAATAATATTAGCATTAATTATCTTTAAATTGGGTTTTCAGATTTTGTTGTTAAATAATTATATTTTATTTAATTTATTATTTTTAAATTGATATAAAAAAACATTTAAGAATATATTCATTCAAATTTATTCTATAACTTATATATTTAATTTATTTTTATTAATATAATTATATTTAATATAAAAAATTATATCAACCAAAACCTTAATCTACTTTATTTGTAACATCATTTAAATTTATATAACCAAATAAAAGAAACAAAAAAACTTAATTAATATAATTTGGAATTCCTTGAACTATATTCCCATAATTTCGAATTCCTTGAACTATATTCTCAACGAGAACTACCATTGATTAAAGATAGTCTCAATTGAAATCAAGCTTTAAATGCTCTTCAAAATATTATTAACCAAATAACTAATATTTTTTTTAATAAAATGTTAAGATGCATTAACTGCCATATTTAATGAATGTTTTAATGTAAATAGTTTGTTCTAAATTCAATTTGATTTACACAAAAAAATTTGTGTATATTGTTTAATAAAGTTCAAAAATAAGAAATTTTAAAATGTTGTAGCCACTTTTTATATAGTCATAAATCTTTCTTATTTTCAACTTACTCATACTTTGACCTTCTCCTCTCATCTTCTCATTAAAGGAATGAGTACATAAACTAGTATAGATCTTTCAAGTATTGAACAAGATTTAATTGGTTAAGATGTACATTCTTTTTATTATTTGAATCTTTCAGTGTACTTTATAAATCTAAATTTAAAATAGATCTCTATTAGTTTAAGGTTTTTTATATTTTATTTATGTTTATATAATTTAGCATAAAACCACTAAAATGACATGATCTCTGTTCTAACTTTCTCATAAGAGCACTTAGATTCCCTGGATACAATAATGAAGCAACACAGAGATATATTCAAATTTAATTAAAAATTTTAATTATACGTGGTGAACTTGGAAACCGTATTAAAATTCAAATACGAATCTATAATGCAATTTAATTTTAGGAATGCAATTTAACTTCATTATTAATACAGCATATACTTGCTTAAATTTTTTAGTTTGTCATCACCGCCCTGGTTTTTCTGGCACAGAATTTGATGATTGCCTGCCTGACATCTTCCGTGATCGTTTTTCAGCAGTCGAATTTGGTGTTATATTCTTTTCAGCCACTGCATTTGCTTGTGTTCGCTTTTCATGAATGCCGTTTGGTGGTAATGGTGGTTTTCCATTTCCACTTTGTGGCACCTGCAGAGCTCGATTTTGACCTTCTGTGAGCTCTCTCAGCAAAGCATCTTTACATTCAAATTCCTTCTTGAGGAAATTCACAGAACTCTGCACTTCCGTTATTCTCTCCCGAAGACAGTCATGTTCTTCTGTACATTTGTTTATTTCAGTGAATAGAGAATTGTTTTTCTCCTCGATGCACTTTTTTGCCTCCACAATATCCAAAACCTGCTGCTGTAACTCAGTGATCTGGCCCTGTTTCTCGGCTTGGATGGCCTTGGATGATTCAAGTTCCTTTTTCAAAGAATCCAGGGCTGTTTTCATGTCCTTCAACTGGCTCTTATAGTAGTTGGATTCATTTTGCATTGTTGCAATTTTTGCAAGCGTTGAGATTTTACCATCTGTATCTTCGGTCGTATTGGATATTATGTTTTCTTCATTTTTTTTCCTGGAATCATTTTCCAAAGGTACTGCAATTATTTTCCGCTTACAACCTCTGTATCTACCTGTCATTATAGTGTTCAACAGCGCTAAGGAAAAACTGGAAATGAAATAAAGAATTGAAAGCTGAATTTTGTCTTCATCTGGCAAATCCGCTGGCAAATCCTTCGGCACAAATTCTATTCTTACGGCCATTAAGATAAATATATCAAATCCTTTTTTTCCACCAGATTATGTCGACTTCGCTTCTTCTGTGCTGAAAACCTCTTGACTTCTCTTCCTTACCTGGTTCAATCTAATTTTTCCATATATTCGTAACAGAAGCAGCAATCAGCAGTTCCAATGCATGTTATTTCATGTCTCAAGCAGATAAATTTATAAGACTTCTTGGAACAACACAAATTCAAGCAAACGACCTGTCGACTTCCCTCCGATCGATATGTCGCGGCGATTCATATGTTATGATTAAGTTTACCGAATGAAGGTTTGGTTTTCATTACCATGAATACAATATTTAGGTTTAGGTTTAGTATAGAAAAAGATTTCAATATTGTAATAGAACTAACAAACAAATAAGATTAATAAGGAGAATAGTACGCTATTTATTTCCTATTTTTAATTAAAAATTTTAAAATCATATTTGTCTATTTTCATGTGTGATTTTTTATTTTTATTTTAAAGGAAGAATAGGACTTCTTTTCGATGAAGCTTGTTAGGGTTAACTTTGACTCGGGATTAAGTCAAAGGTGGTTTAGGTCTTGCACATGGTTTGTTGTAGCCCATGGTATTGTCCCATGGTATTGCATGTGATTAAGCCTTTATAAGGCTTGAGGAGGCTCCATTGTATAGAGGCCTAGAGGTGAGCGGTGACTAGCTGGCTTGGCCAAGATGGTTGGTTTTGGCCATGTAATGAAGATCTTCATTGGTGTTGGTTTTCCCAGCATGGGGTTTCTAGGGTATATTGTGTGTCTATATGTGGTTGTTAGTTATAATGTTTATTTCTCCCTCATTATTATATTAATGTTGCTCGTTTTAACCTAACAACTGGTATGAGAGCCATGGTTTGGCTTGGTTATGCTCATTGGTGTTTCTGTGTTGAATCAAATTGTGGAGTGCATGTTCGGTGGTACCCGACACCCTAGCAGTAATTTTTTGGTCCATGTGAAACTTAGCCGTAGGCAAGTTTGGATTTCTCTCGATGCTAAAAGCACAAGGTATCCCTCTTATGCGCAAAGAAGGGATGTTGCATCAAGTGTGGAATGAACCACTAGGTAGGTACGAGGATGGCAGGTGTACTCGTAGCCTAGCTTGATGTGGATCGGAGAGGTTGAGTCTTCGATTGCGGGAGAAATGTGAGATGGTTTAATCTCGGTTTTGGGACCAAGATTGATGAGCCATGTATGTGAAGAGAATTCCTAGAGAACTGGCGGTTACAGCGGTTGGTGACCCATGTAATCCGATAGATGGATTTTTCTTTATATGGACATCAATGAGAGAGTTTGGATGTAGGTACAAAGGGAGCATGGAAAAAGACGAGCAAGGAAGCGAGCATGGAAAGCAAGAGGATGAAGCAACGGATGGTGATGGTGTAGTCACCATGAAGGGTCACCATGAAGGGTAAGGCATGCATACCCCTGGTAACTCACTCATAAAGTCGCGAGATAGACCTAGGTGATAGGGGGGTGTATGTAAGATTCCTCGGTAAAACTTTGAGGGGAGTTGGTGATTACTCCAAGTCAAGTTTAAAGGGCGGATTGTTAGGGTTAACCTTGACTCAGGATTAAGTCAAAGGTGGTTTAGGTCTTGCACATGGTTTGTTGTAGCCCATGGTATTGTCCCATGGTATTGCATGTGATTAAGCCTTTATAAGGCTTGAGGAGGCTCCATTGTATAGAGGCCTGGAGGTGAGCGGTGACTAGCTCGTTTGGCCCGGATGGCCGGTTTTGGCCATGTAACGAAGATCTTCATTGGTGCTGGTTTTCCCCGCATGGGGTTTCCAGGGTATATTGTGTGTCTATATGTGGTTGCTTGTTATAATGTTTATTTCTCCCTCATTATTATATTAATGTTGCTCGTTTTAACCTAATAGAAGCTATACTTCTCTCACATAATTCAAACCTTTAATTATTTTGTGACTACCTTCCATTGAGTTATTTCTACAATCTTCTTGAGATATGCACGTCGCAAATTGACTCCATACTTTTCACTTCTTATACCTACTAGATTTGACGTGCATTCCTTCAAAAATAAGTTCGAAATTTCTACAATATTCTAGAGAAATGCACGTGTCAAATTGACTGTGTACTTTTCACTTCGAATACCAATTAGATTTGACGTGCATTCCTTCATAAAGAAGTTCGAAGATTCTCTAGGATTGACCAACATAGGTTTGGTAATGTGGTCTAAACATGGAGCGTCTTATATATTGGATAGACTTTCTCTGGGAGGGGAGCCTGTCAAATGGGCACCCTTTGATGAGAGATCCAACCGTACCTATTTGACAGGCTCTCCCCGTGAGGGAAAGTCTATCCAGTAAATAAGGATTGTTGTCACGCATGAACAAGGCATGATGGAGTGGGAGGTAGACACCTGCTCTTTGCTACCCTCGTCATGGCTCAACTATTCATTACAATGTGATTACATGATGAGTTAGAGTGTGATTACACTCTGGAACAATACGGTGGTCGTAGGCGTGAACAAGGCACGATGGAGTGGGAGGCAGACACATGCTCTCTGCTACCCTCGTCATGGCTCAGCTATTCGTTGTCATGGGCTTCACTCCTCTTCTCGGCTCACTGATACCTATTTTCTCTCGTCTCTGTCTTCGAGTTTTCTAGTGTAGAGGATTACCATGTTGCCGGGTATCACCTCTGTGTGGCTCTAGGGTATTTATTCTGGACGTTGGGATTGCGCTGATACCTGTTCTTTCTGGTCTCTTTTCTCATGTTTTCTGTGGTAGAGGTTTCCATGCTGCCGGGAATCATCCCTATGTGGCTCTAGGGTTTTTTACCTGGGTGTAGGGTTTGGTGTCTTGATTTGTCCTCTCAACCCTGGAACTAGCGATTGGAGTCCCTCCTCCTTAGTGGAGGACTAGTACCAATCAGTTGTAAAAAAGTGGGAATTTCTCTGCGGCATTCGCTGGTTCCTTATTGACACCCACCTTTTGTCTCTCTCGTTCTTCCTGGCCTCTTGCTCGACCAGTTGGGAGTTTTTTGTGGGTTATATCTTCATAGCTTTGCTTGGTTCTAGGTTGACACCCTCCTACTTGTTTGTTTCGCTCTACTTGGCTCGTTGCTCTTAAGGGTGGGGGTTTCTAGTGTGTTTTACGTCGTTGTTTCCTTCTTCGTGTCAACTTTAGACACCCCGTGATTTCAGGGAGGTTGACTTGCATTCACTAACTTCCTCTGTGATTGTAGGTGTCCTTTCTTTTCATTTTGTCGGCATTCTAAGGTATGCCTCGATCACCCTTGGGTATGTCTCTCTTATTAATTTGGATTCATGAGTGCATCATGATGGGTTGACTCTTGGGCTCTCTTGAGCAGACCCCCTCGTGGGTTGTTTTAACCCTGGTTCCCTTTCTCGGTTTTTCTATCTTCTTTCAGGGTTTGTCTCTATTTGGAAGGTGGCCTCCTGGGCTCTTCACACAAACCCTCCCGTGGGTTGTTCTAACCCTGGTCCTCCTTCTTCTGGCTTGCGCGGTCCTCTTCCGAGGTTTGTTCTGCTTCATAGGCTGAATTTTATCCCTCTCCGGTTTTCCCTCATGGTTTTTGGTTCTGTCCCTCACGTGACTGTTAGCTGGACTAGGGTTCTGGCCGAATTCTGGCAAGCATGTCGGGGCTATATGAAGGGGCTTGCTTATCGAAGGTGGGTGACTCACTAACTGCTCAGGCTCACTCTCGTCGTCGCAGGAGTGCTAAAGCTCATAAGGTTCATGAAGGTAAACTACAGTTTATCCTTGATCGGGATATCTATATGGATCGAGTGGAGGTGCTATGTTCTCGGGCCCTCATTGGAAGACTTGAGTATGTCTAGATGGGGAAGAATGAATGGCACACCTAGGCCACGGAACACCGGAAGCCTCTTTTCTCCTATACTCCCACTATCAGTTTGCTAGCTAGAGGATGGCTGGTCATTGTGTTTCTAGAGGAGGCTCATGCTTTGTCGGTGTTACAATCTCTGTGGCGCATACGGGAGGGCTCTTTAGTGTTGGACCGATGGCATGTTCACTTTGACCCTTTAAGGGAACATGTCAAGAAGAGGCATTTGTGGGTCCTTCTTCCTGGCCTACCTCTTCCTCTATGGAGCCGCACCGTGATGGAAGGCATTGGTAATATGCTTGGGCGGTTTGTTGCTGTTGAAGAAGACTTCATGCACGCTTATGATAAGTGGATGGCCAAGATCCTAGTTGAAATGGACTTAACTGCGGGGCTACTGGCTGAGATTGAAATTTTATGTCTAGAACGGTTAATACAGCAATGGCTCGATTACCTCAACATACCCTTCCGCTGCAGTAGGTGTGGGGTGGTGGGCCATCTTCGAAGGACTTGTCTGGTGCTTAGATAGGGGACTGTATCTCCTGATGCCTCTCCTTCTCCTCTGGCTCAACGTCCCTCTCCCTCCCCACTTGTCGAGGACACACTCAGGGAAAAGTCTTCTTAAGGTATGTTCTCTCAAGCCTGCTCTTTATTTGAGGATGCAACGGAGCAATATTTATTACTTTTGGATTATGTTGTCATCTCGGGCCCCTCTTCTCTTTCTGCTGGGAACTCTATGACTCCTTCTTCCAACCATTCTACTGTATTGTCCCCTGTCCCTTCCAATTTGGAGGATATTACACCTTCTAAGCTGCCTTCCCATATGGAGGATCCTATACCTTCTGAGATTCCTTCCCTACGAGAGTCTCACTCTTCCCCTCCCCCCTACTTTGTGATGCATTATTTATTCACGGACTCTGATTTTCCTCCTTTACCGGGACCATGACTTCCACCTATTTCCTCCCCTCCCTGTAGCCCGATCACTTCACCCTCGTTCGCTGATCCATCCCTGCAAGTTTCACTAAATATATTCTCTAATAAAACTCCCCTTTCCCCCTCGGTCCTCCCTCTTGAATCTATACGTTTTGAGAACGTTACGATTCAGAAAAAATACAAGAAAGAAACCCCTTTATCCTCGAATTCCTCTCCACCCTCCCACCATTATACCCCGCTGTCAACCTGGTTGAAGAATGCAGCCCGTAATGTTCAACCTTCTCCCCCTTGGGTACTTAGAGCAAGGACACCCCCTTAATTCGGTTCTTAATGAAGGTTCTTTCCTTGAATGTTCATAGCCTTGGAGGCTTGGCTAAGCAAAAAAGCCTCCAAAATCTCTTCGTCTCTTTGTCGCCTGATATAATCCTCTTGCAAGAAACGATGACTAGCTCACATCCTACACTTTTGGCTTTCTCCAAGCTTCGCCCGGGATGGGAATTTTGTGCTATCAGCTCTTCTGGCATCTCGAGGGGTATACTTTCGACCTGGAACCCCCACCGTATTAAAGTCAAAGCTTTCCGCACTGTTGCTGGGATCCTTCTCAAAGCTCGTCTCCAGGGATCTTCCTTTAATCTTTCCCTTCTCAACTGCTACGGGCCTTACGCTCATCGTGACCCCTTTTGGGAAGAGGTTATTCAAGGGGGGTTACTAAACCTTCCTAATCTGGTTTTAGTGGGTGACTTAAACCTCACTCTAAATGGCTCTAAGGTTTGGGGAATTGAAGGCTCTTGCTGATCCACTTGGACCCTTTTTCACTCATCTGTTTTCCTCGCATCAGCTTCTTGATATCGCCCCTGTTTATGCAGGTCTGACTTAGCGTAATGGTCGATCACATGATGAAGGTATTAGTAAAAGACTCGATAGGTATCTTCTCTCCTCTAGTCTGATTGACCTCCTCCCTCGGCATAGGGTCTGGGCTTATCCATCATCTATCTCTCACCATTTTCCGGTTATTCTAGAGTGGAAGGAGTCCTCTACTCCTTGTGTCTATCCCTTCAAGTTCAATCACTCTTGGTTATCAAATGATGATTTTTTCGATATGGTTAAGCATGAGTGGCCTCTCCTCTCTCATGACTCCTTCTCTATAGGGATGGAGGGGTTCACATTGAAACTTAGAATCTTGAAAGAGAAAGTTAATAAAAACCCTAAAGCATGGTAACCCTCTACACTAGAAAAATTGAAGACAGAAACCAAAGAAAACAGGTACCAACGAACCGAGAAGAGGAGTGAATCCCGTGACAACAAATAGCCGAGCCATGATGAGGGTAGCAGAGAGCAGGTGTCTGCGTCCCACTCCATCATGCCTTGTTCACGCCTACAACCACCGTATTCTTCCAGAGTGTAATCACACTCTAAATCATTATGTAATCACACTCTAATGAATAGCTGAGCCATGATGAGGGTAGCAGAGAGCAGGTGTCTACCTCCCACTCCATCGTGCCTTGTTCGTGCCTGCCACCACCGAATTATTCCAGAGTGTAATCACACTCGCATGAATAATAATATGCTAACACCAAATTCTTTCACTCTGTGGCATCAGCTAGAAAAAATCAAAATGCTATCTGGGGCTTGGAGGATGAGGCAGGTATTATGGTGGAACATGATCTGGGATTGAAGGACTTGGGTGTAAGGCACTTTAAGCAGATTTTTTGTGATGAAAATCAAACTTCCATTGCAGCCCAGCTGAAATTCATCCGAATTTTCCCTTCTTTTATTTCTTAGGAGGAGAGGGTTATATTTTCTTCCCAGATTTCTTTAGAGAAAGTGGAACGGGCTCTTAAGTCTTTCAAGAAAGACAAATATCTCGGGCCCAATGGTTGGCCTGTGGAATTCTTTCTGGATTTTTTTGATCTTCTGGGGGATGAACTTGTTAATCTGGTGGAAGTCTCCCGACAGACTAGTAGGGTTTTACTCTCTCTAAACTCGACTTTTATAGCTCTTATTCCAAAAAAGGATAAGCCCCTATCCTTCACTAATTTTTGACCTATTTCACTTTGCTATTTGGTCTATAAACTGATCGCTAAGGTTGCTGCTCAATGCCTTAAGCCCTTCCTTGACAAGTTTATCTCTCCTCAGCAATTCAGGTTCCTAAAAAACGGCCAGATTTCTGAGCCTCTCGCCATTACTCAAGAAGTCCTCCACTCTGTCAAATCCAGGAACATAAGTTCCCTCATTCTCAAGCTAGAGTCTCTCTAAATCCTTTGACAGAGTTAATTGGTCCTACCTTAGGCTCATACTTCTGCAAATTGGTGTGCCACTGGAGGGGGTCAACTGGATTATGGGCTACATATCTTCAGTAAACTTTGTTCTGCTCATTAATGGTTCCCCTTTGAGTTTTTTTACTGCCTCTCATGGTATCAAGCAAGGGTGTCCTCTTTCCCCCCTATTGTCTATCCTCGTCATTGAAGGACTCAACCTCCTTATTGACGATGCTCGCAGAAATGGCTTGATCAAAGGTATCAAAATCTCTCAACAACTCTCTATCACGCACCTTCTCTTTGTTGATGATGTGATTTTGTATGGGTTTAGCACTTGTGAAGAATGGGTTGCTTTTAAAGTTATACTCGATACTTTCTGTGATGCTTCGGGCATGTGCATTAATTCGGATAAGTCTTGTTTCCTTTTCAACAATGTTGATGATGGGACCTTAAATAGAATCACCTGCTCCCTCCCCTACAAGATTGAGCACATATCTTCAGGTTTCAATATCTTGGTTAATTTTTAAAACGTGTGGGGTATCTGGTTAAAGATTGGATTTGGCTCATTAAAAAGTTTGAGAAAAGGATATCCCACTCGAATTTTCGTCTCCTATCCATGGGGGGAAGACTGGTTCTTATTAAAGCGATCCTTACTAGCCTACCGGTGTACTGGATGGCATTAGTCCCCTTACCCAAATCCATTCTTGGGAAACTTAAAAGCATGATATTTTCCTTTCTATTGGGTTCCTCGGGGAATAAGAAAAAGTATCATCTTGTTGACTAGCTGTCTGTATCCAAACCTACTACCCAGGGAGGTTAAGGTATCAAAAATATCGGTTGGTTCAACACCTCTTGACGACTCAAAAGTTTTTGGTTTGCTCTTAGTGGAAATGGTCTTTGGTTCAATTTATTATCTGTGAATTATTTAAAAAGGAGAATTGTCTTGTCTTGGATCCGCAGTAAAGCATTTTTGGTCTCGGGTGTCTCTATTATTTGGAAGGGGTTATTCAGCTCTATTTCATGGCTCGACAGTGGCTTAACTTGGAATGTGGGGAATGGAGAGAGCATCAGGGTGGGTCTGGACCCGATTATTGGTATGGGTTCATCGCTCACTCTCCATCGTGACTTATGGGACTACCTGGAAGATTTTGGTATCACTTCTTTGGCTCAAGCTAGGAACTATTCTCGTGATGCCCGGTCATATTAGCTCTCTGCAGCGGATCTGGATCTGGGTGGGGAGTGGTATCTCTTATGGAATTCTTATGTTATTGGGCTGGAGTATGGGAGGATCAGACTCAGGACTCAACCATACTGTCTTCTCTGGTCTTATAAGAGTTTTTCAAGGTCCATCTCTGCGGCTATTGCATATGATCGTATCTCGACCTATCATGTGGACCCTCATTCTGACTCATCATACATTCTTCAGATCCTATGGAAAATTAACATCCCTGAAAAAATTCACTGCTTTATTTGGCTTCTTATAATGAATAAGGTTTTAACCTGGGATCAGCTCAATAGCCATTGTTTCCAGGTCCCTAGCTTCTGTTTTCTCTGCAAGAATGGAGAAGAATCGGCCCAGCACTTATTTATGGACTATCTATTTACTAAGAGAACCTTTGAAGTTATTTTTTATCACTTTGGCATACGTTCTTTTTACAAAGAATCTGTTCGATTGTATCTCGAGCATTGGTTTCGGTCTCATCCAATCGATTATGCTATGCTCTACGTGCCCCTTTTCATCTTTTGGACTATTTGGAAACACAGAAATGGATGCATCTTTGAGGAAAAACAACCATCTGTTTATGCTATCTTTCTCCAGAAAGAATCACTCATGCACCTCTTTGTCGTGCCTAAAAAGAGGGAAAAAAATAGAATCATTGGTATGCCTCCACTGATCAACTATCCATGTGGTTATTTTGATGGAGCAGCTGCCAGGAACATCGAGGGTGCAGGTTTTGTGATATATTTGAGTTGTTCTCACTATTTGTACTTCTCTCTAAGCTGCGGTAGAAGTACTAATACTAGATCATAGTTATTGGCTTTATGGGCTCTTCTCTCTGTGACAAATCTAATGGGGATCCCTTTACACTCTATATTTGGTGATTCCCTTCTCATCATCTCATGGGCTAAAGGAAAGGGCTCACTGAACTCACCTCATTTGAGTCATTGGTTTGATGACATAAGATATCTGCTGCTTATCTTTCCGGAAGTGACCATGAAGCACATCTATCGTTAGCATAACCAGATGGCTGACAATCTCTCAAAAAGGGCACTTTCTCTTGAATCAGGATTTGGAAATTTCATGGAATCTATGAATGGTATGATCATTGATCATGGTAACTTTAAGCTATATTAGCTTGTGCTAGGTATTATCCCCATCTATTATGCACATTTCTTGTTTAGTTATGTCACGGGTTCCTAGCAGACTCATGAAGAGACCCTCAGTCTTCTTCTTATGCTCATGATTCATTTGCTTCTTGTCATTTCTGTATGCTATCACAAATCTGATCTGTTTTTACAGGAGTGATGATAAAAGCCTGTATCTCTACAGGCTTGTGGCCATATTGCCCATGATTTGGATGTTGGGGTTTCTCTATTGTGTACTGGTGGTACCCTCTGTTATGAAGTCTTTGTTGATGATTGTCATCCTTGGCTGATTGTACATGATGATCTTTGATTCAATAGAATAACAAGGTCTAATATTTTTTCCTCTGAAAAAGGATTGTTGTCTAAACATTGTTACTTTTATAAACAAGGTCAATAGTTGTAAAGCAGTTAGTCCTTGCCTTAATATTATGTTTGATATATAGTTTATGTACTTATAAAATAAATCTTAATATTTATCATATTACTTTTGTTAGTTACACATTTTGAAATATTAATGGGAAGAGTTAATAAACTTTAGTTTATTTCTTTAAAACCACTTTTATTTACTTGTTTTAAAAAAAATTAATTACCTAACATATAGTAGTATTGGTTATTGTTTTTCCTATTAAAATAAAGTTATAATTTTTAATTAAAAAAGTATATAGTCTTATTTTAAAAATAAAAAATAAATTTCTAATTATACAAATCAAAGTAATATAAACATTGGGAGCACTAGTCATGGACCTTAAATGATAATTGTAATAATCCCTTGTCAAATACCACATGAATTGTAAATATTTTTTTGTTTAAACAAACAAAAATATTGTTTATTTCATTTTATATATTTTTATTTATTTATTATTAATACTTAAACCTAATTAAAATTTGAAATAAGTTAATAAGAATCACAAGGATGTGCAATATGAAAAGCGTAAAGATGTAAGACATTTAATAATCATAAAGAGAAGTGGAAACTCAAAAAGAGGAGGGCTTTCAAACTTCTTAATGAATCTCGCTAGTTAATGAAGATATCAATTTTTATTGAGGTGTTGTGTAGATATGGTTTGTTCATGCCAATATGATTTTAGTTATTAGCTATTGTTTTTAGGTTTGTAGTTGTTTCATATTTTCTTTCAAGGTTTCATCAACATTTTCTACATTTGTTCCATGAAAATTACAGTATATAATCATGTATTTTTCAACAAATACAATATTAACTATTGCATTGCTTATTACAATATATTTACCAAATTTTTACATAAGAATTTGTTAAAAATTATATCAAATAAAAAACCTATACTTGATTCTTCTAGCAAAATCTAGGTTTTTGCCTCTAGCATATATACAGTTCTTTTTTGTAGCGAAACACTTAAACATAATGGAGACTTGGGACACATGTCACATAACACAAATAATAGGGGAGAGGATTAATATTATAGTTTAGTGGATGTTGGACGTGATTATGTTTTAGTCTATAGTATAGGCATTTATATATTGTAGTGGTTTTATTATAATTTGTTTTGCAATTTTATTTGTGCTAAAGAAATATTTCTAATTATATTTATAATATAAGCATTTATGTATTTTATTATACTTTGTTTTGCAATTTTATGTGTGCCAAAGAAACATTTTTAGTTATAATTACAATTTCTATGGATATTCGTGGATATACCTTAGCATAGCTTGGATATACCTTAGCATATCTGTCAATTTCTATGAATACTCTTGGATATACCTTTGAAATTGAACATTGTTTTTACACTTTTAAATGAAGATATTTCAAAATTTTATGTTAATGTCAAAATTATAGAAAAGTCACCATGATTCAGCCTAGAAAAGACAATTGAAACCAACAATAACTAGGTGGAATTTTTTCCTTTGAATGTTGACATACTACACTATAATATCATCTTGACTTTTGCACATTTATGTTAAATTAGGAACCCACTTGACTTTTATTCTTTTACTAATTTTTTTCATGTTTTATTACACACAATTTTATAATAGTTATAGTATATAACTTTCTAACTATAAGATAAAAACCTTGTAATTATGTATATCATTTTTTCATTTAATACTCATATAATAGTAAAATCTATTGTGTGAATCTATGAGCCTTACCATGAAAATCACTTTCTCTTAGAGTGCCTTGCTTACACCCACATTAGATTTGAGTTTCATAGTATTTGCTACAAGACAAACCTTTCTAACCTCCTAACTTGCCAAAACTATAATGAGCTTTTAAAGCTTCTTGGCAAGCTTTTTGAGCATATAAATAAGATTTTATAGTAAACCAAGTATTGTCCTTCTTAAGGTTCAATAGAAAAAAATTGGTCTCAGTAAATGTTAATCATCATCATCATCAACGAAATATATTCAAAGTAATTGAGAAAAATAATAATATCATTCTTATTTTTATTCAAATTTAATAGACTAAATAAAAAAAATTGAAATAATTAAATTAAAATAAATAAAAAACTTTATTTATAATTTTTTCAATCAAAATATTTTTTTTTATTGAAGTTAAGCTTAAAATTCAATTAATTATATTAAAAAAACAAAATATTATTTAAAAATAATAATTGTAATAATATTGTAATTAATTATATTAATTATTTGTAAATATTGTTAAGGTATTTCACTAAAATGATATCTACCCAAGTATTTATTAAAATTGATATGTAGGAAATAATACCCTAATTGTAATTATTGTATTAATTATTTGTAAATATTGTCAAGGCATTCTAAAAATATATCATAGACTTTGGGATAATTTAAACATTTTAAGTATCTTTAACTTTTTCTTGAATTGATTTTTTTTTTATATAAATAGAACAAATAGTTTTATTTTTTATTTTTTAAGATATATATTTGGTATTTTCAAAAAATAATTAGAACCTTAAATATTAGTTATGAAAATTTGTTAATTTTAATGTTATAAAAGTATTTGGATCCATTTATACATTCAAACACATAATTTAAGAGTTTCCAAATTTAAATTATATTAGAAAATCATTATAAAAATAACTTAAGAAACAATTTTTAATAGATAAAAATTAATCATTTATAACATATTGAAACTCATTTAGATCAAGAGAGGAAGTGATTTAAAAGAAAACATTAAAAAATCATTATAAAAGTAACTTAAGAAGCAATTTTTAATAAGTGAAGGTTAATCATTTATAACATATTGAAATTCATTTACCTTAATGGGAAACATGATTTTAAAGAAAACATTGCATCTTTGGTAAGCATGACTTTGAATTACTTTTACTTGCTCATAACTAATATGTTTGTTTTTTTATTTAATATAATTAAAACTAGCATACCTCCCAAGCTCGAGAAATGAAACCCCTAGAACTTCAGTATGTTTAAAATGAGAGAAAGTTGTGTATACTTAGATAATGTAAGTTTGTGTTGAAAGCAAGTATAGTGATTCTATGGATATTATAGTGCAGATACTAACAAGCAATAATAAATAGTAACCCATGCAATAAATTGAAACCAATGTAATCGATGAAAAGTAAAATGAAATGTTCATTAATTTGTCATAAGATAAATATACATATGTAATATAATTAGAGTTATCAAGCTTGACTCTAATAATATTGCCAAGCAACATTGGTATTTTCATCTCGTACGGGGAATGCAGGGATTGAGGGATGCAATTTTAAGTGTGAAAGGGAGAGAGAATGAAGTGTGACATATGAAGTGTCTTTCATCTTTGTATAGAGGTCGAAGTAGAATGATGGTGCAATTCACATTCTTTCTAATGTTGTAGCGCGTGACATTGCCATGAAGGTCTAGCCGTGACTTTCCATATTACTAATGTCAATGGTTGACCTTGTTAATGTCAATCCATGAGACTTATGGATAGCCAATACCGTGTCAATGCTCAACCCATGAAGAATTTAAGAATTGACATAGTAGAAAAGGAACTGTGAAAAACAATCAAATATATTTTACTATATAAATAAAGGAAATGACCAAAGTGTGTTTAAAAATGTATAGTATGACAAATAATACCATTGTAGAAATATGTAAGGATGATAATGCATATACAAACAGAGAAACAAGAAACATAAAATTTCAATTATATAACAGTTTACATTTATTTATTGAATATTAAAATATGGATTTGAAGTTGAATCGTTGAATAGTAAAATTTTCATTTTAATGTAAAGACCATATTGTTAGATTATATGAAATTGTATTTTGTAAACATTAAAATATACAGTTCTTTAAATAATATATATAAGAGATATATATTTGATTACCAGTATAAATGTAAATAACTAATATGGTTGAGTTAAAATTGTAGAAAAATCAACATGCTTAAACAAAACATTTATTTAACTCAACTATGTTTTTATTTAGAGCTTTTTTTTTGTAGTTTTAATATTATGAAACTTTTTTGCTCTATTTTTACACTCTTTGGTAGTCTTGTCAACATGAGTTGTAAGGCCAGTGTGTTGGTTCATTTTTTAATGCATCTTCTATGTTGTCATATATTATGCCAAAGCCTTTGGAGAATGGGCCTTTTGTTTTGAAACCATAAATGAAGATAGTTTGTGTATCCAAAACAACAAATTTCCTTGTAAGTTCTTCTTTCAACTCTGGGCTTGAAAGATTACCCATTCGAGGATGAATAACATGGATTTGGAATTGTCTTCTATGTAGATGGAGGTTATCCACAAGCTATCTAGTGCAAACTCTATGTCCTTTAATTGATTCCACCATTGCTAATTCAGCTCGCAATTTTATATGTCAAAAGTGTTTATGACTAATAACCTTGCAACAAAGGAGACAATATCTTAAGGTTATTTGCATAATGTTAAATAAAAACAATGGTAATAACCTTGCAAAAAAAGGAAAAATGGTAAATAAAAACCAAATAAAAGTGCAAGGAAGAAAAATATACAATACTAAATATTTAGGTGTGAAGATATTAAGTGGAGAAAAAATAGGTAGGTGTGAAGAAATTAAATGAATAAGGTATGAAAAAAATATGAGAAAGTTGAAAAAACAAATTTTACATGTGCATGATTTCTAATGACATTGAAGGCTCTAAATGGATTTGTGAGCTAAAAACTAAGATATAGAATGGTTTATATGATTGATGGCGTTCCCTTCTTAAATGGGGCATTCGAAATGTTCTTAGATGGGGCATTTGAAATGTCCATTGTGAGTCTACCATACAACTTGGGATGTGTTTAAAGGGGATTCATAAGTCCACACAACCCTTACTTCTGACCTAAGATAACATTTCTCATCCATCAAATTCCTAGTTTGAATAGCAGTCTTAAATACTACTACGTTATGACTCCATCAATCTAAGAAGAAGACTAAAAGAAAAATTTTGCTTTAAGAAATATTTAAAAAACCTTTCATTTTGATTTCACAAATATTAAGAAAATGTAAAAATATATTAAAATATGAAGAAAATGTAAAAATATCTTTAACTATGAAATTTTGATTCAAAAAAAACTTTCTTTTTGCTTTCCAATATGTAAAAAATGGCAGGAACATTATAGAGCTATAGATTGATCATAAAAAAGATCAATTTAGAAAAGTGTAAACATATATTTTTCAAGTACAAGTTGTAAAAAGAAATAAGTGAAATAAGTCTTATTGTA
This sequence comes from Pseudotsuga menziesii, assembly GCA_001517045.1. Lineage (NCBI taxonomy): Eukaryota > Viridiplantae > Streptophyta > Pinopsida > Pinales > Pinaceae > Pseudotsuga > Pseudotsuga menziesii. The sequence goes on from LPNX010041141.1 coordinate 151,535, forward strand.
GCATTTTTTTCTTTCATGGTTACCAATCTATCTAGTTGGAGGCACTTGGAAAAAACCCTATCTCCTTTGATAATGTGGATTATTACTTAAAAAGTTTCTCTTATTTTTTAATATAGTGTTAGCTATGGTCTAGGTGCAAATTTTAAAATCCATTATTTTTATTTAGGAGTACCCATAAAATGTTCTCTTGGAATACTATATGTGTCCACACAAGTATTAATTTCTATGATATTCAAATAAAATTTACACTTATTTATATTATTTACCAAATTTAAGATAACCAATATTTAAAAATTAAAAAAAATGCTACAAATATTATAAAATAAAAATTTTGATAGACTAAAATTAGAAACTAAAATTCTATTATATTCAAATAAGTTTGACAATTATTTCTATTCAAAATTCTATCATATTCAAATAAATTTAACAACTAATTATATTTTAGTCATAAAATGTATAACTAATTAATTATTTATATTTAATTTATTAAATTTATAATTAACTATTTTTTATACTTTATAAATAAAAAATAAAAATAAATACTTACTTGTATGCACTAAAACAAAACCAAAATGAATTTTACATAAAAACTCATATTATAAATACTATAGTGTTATGATATTGTATTTCATAATTATAATCTAAATATTTTTAAAATAAATAAAAAAACTTTAAAAATAATATTTTTATCAATTATTTTTATACAAATTAGATAGGAAGAGACCAACTGCTTGCTCTGACAAAGCAGCCATAAACGTCTCAAATCCGTAACTTTGTAAATGTTTAGCAGTCAGTTAAACAGATTTTGAGTTTTGAATTTCTATTTTTTTTAAATAAAATTAAGATGTGCACACATATTGGATTTTGATCTTCAGAATGTAGTCAATCGATTACACTAATAGTGTTATCTAAATTTTAATTTTTAATATTATTGTTTTTAAATTTGTCAATATTATGTATATTATATTATAACATTTTATCATTGTAATATTTTATATTTTTTAAATTTTATAGCTTTTTTATATTAGAATTTCATATTTTTTTGAATATTTAATATTTTTTTTATTAAAATTTCATTTTTTCTAATGACTACCAAAAATTTAGATTAAATCATCTATAAAAAAAAAATCAACATAATAACAACAATTACATTTAAAAAAAATTGTTTTTAACGATGGAAGAAAAAATCTATAAATTAGAACTTTAAGAAATCAAAAACTTTATACAATAAATATAGGTATATATTGAAAATAAAATCAAAATCAAAATCTTATTATTTAATCTTATTTGCTATTAATAATTTGTTAGATAATTTTTATTATACTTTGTAAAAGGAGGAAACAAATAATTCATAAGATTAAAAGGAAACAAAGAAGTCAAAAAAAGGTTGAAAGATTTAGAATGACGTTGAGAAACTTCCTAATTTGAGATTTAAGAATAAGAAAAATGATGGAATAAATTTCACCTCTACATCACAAACAAACTTTTGAAACTTAGTGTCAAGGATATTTACATGATTTATAGTGCGATGTGAACTTCTGAAACTTAGTGTGTGAAGGATATGTACATGATTCATAGTGCCATGTGATTGAAGGTGGCTGCACATATATGCCTTGCATTTATGTTGTTGTTAAATAGATGGACCAAATTACTATTACGGAATTGGAGATTCTACTACAGTGTTGATCTGGATGAAATTAATTAATGAGTGATATTTGAACGCACTTACAAAAGTTTTAAAGTAAAGCCTATCTAACTAAGAGGTAAATGGATGGCATCATGCTCAAAATCTGTATGAGTCTCAATCAATGCGCATTTGGAATGGTGTTTGGATGTGGTGTTTGAGAAGAAATTATGGAAATGGAAACCAATCCCACAAATGGACATCCCATATTTGTTGCGTCTTTTGAAGTTCAATCTAGCGTGACAGAAAATGTATAAATTCTGAATACACATTTTTTTTTAATGAAGTCTTTAAATTTAAATAATTTTTTATGACGTCTTTAAATTCAAATAATTTACTTGTAATTCTTTATGACGTCTTTAAATTCAAATTCAAATAATTCTTTATGATCTCTTTAAATTCAAATATTTGGCATGATGGAATCAATTCTACTCCATTTCAAACGGAACTAAAAATTAAGTACCAACTTGCTTAACCAAAATAGTTCAGAAATATATAAAAAATTATATATAAGACATCAAATTGAACCAGAAATATATTAATAACATCTACATCATCATTAAATTTGATCTATTTCAATATATTTTTGGTTGAATTTATTTTATCAATTGTTCACTTGTATTTACAGCATTTAGTAGTTCTAAAATTGGATAAAAGATGGTACAAGTAATTCTAGACCTTTACATTGTTAGTTGCTCTCTTTCGCCATAATCAGTGACATGATAGACCCTTTTTAATTAGCATGGATAACGAGTCACCAGATTGGAAAATCACTTATTTTATTTAACTCAATTAATGTCTTATTCTACAACAAAAAAGCCTGTTGCACTTGACTAAGAATTAAATGCTTTGTCTACTTGGTAGGTTCCATGTGACCAGGGCCCAAGTTCCATTACCTACCAGCAAGGCACTCTCAAGCCTGCCACTAAGCAACATGCCCCAATGCATCTTTTGAAACTTTGTTGCATGCAACCCACGTGGGGCGGGGCATTCCTGGGCTCCATCACTTGTTCTGTTCAGGTGGTATCCCTTTCATCGCGATCACGTAGTGTTGTGGTTTTTATCAAACTATCCCTGCTCCAGGCTGATAACAATGAAAAGAGTGGATCATTTGTCCAAAGTATGGCATAATATTTTAGTGGTTATGCTAGGTGCATAATATTTTTGTTTATTCTTTTATCGATGTGCATAACATTATTTTATCCTTTGATGGGTTAATGTTATGCTTTTGTTTGTGTACAATACTTTTGTTTATGCTTTCGTGTGGGGGCTTTTTGTGGTACTTGCAATTATTAGTGCACAAACAAAATCTCATTATTACGGGTAAATCTATACAATTTGTAGAAATAAAAAATTACACCTCATTATGATTTCGTTATGATTTGCATTTTGGAGTAATGAAAAATTGTCCTTAGAGATGGAATCACAACTACAGTAATGAGAACTGACAGATGACATTACAAGTTTGTACTTTGCATTATTAAGAATTGATGATGATGATGATGATGATGATGATGTTTAACGTCCACTGAGACCGGATTGGTCTATCTGACCTAAAGAAACAGATTATTGCAGTGATTAGCTCACCGTTGAGTGCTTTACAAGTCTAGCTCTATAATTCTAACAGAAATCTGTTCGTGCATTACAGATGGCAATTTATAGTTTTTTTTTTAAATTTTATATATATATTTTTAATTTTTTGATCTCGCAATTCCCCCTTTGGGAAGCAGTAAATTGTCACTTCCAATCTTCTAACCAATCATAAAATCAGAATATCTAATTTTAAATATATATATAATTTAATATATAATTATTATATTACTTTAGAAAACATTGTAATTTTTCTAAATATTAATAGAAAGTCAAACTTCTTTGAAAACCGATTGATCGCTATAATCCCTGCCTTCGCAAGGGCTAATAAAAATTGAGAGTAATATCAACTAAAAGAGGAGATTAACAATTTGCTATTGATATTTGAAAATGTTTTCAATTCCACAATGTATAGACCACTCAAAACAAGAATGTTCCCCAACTTTTCTTACATCTTACCGTTATAATGTTAAGTAGTTAATGTTTCCCAACTTTTCTTAGATTTTACGGTATAATTGATATTTGAAATGCGGAAAAGTGATTTTGAAAACAATTATTTATCTGAAGTTTTTTTATTAACTTACAAGTGAGAATTTTAAAATTTTGGTTAACTATTAACAATAATATTGAGCCTAGGCTTGATGCTAGTTGAATTTCGAGTTGTTTAAGATCCAACTATCATCAAACTTCGTAATACCTCATTAAATGACTTAGATCAAGCTGAATATTGCTGCCCCTGGCTAGTGACTAGGACAACATTCTTTAGATGCTTAAGGTGAAGAAGTGTTGGTGTTTTCATCCCCGGGGCTCCTCGAAATCGCACGGGACATTTATTTGGAGTCTTTAATTATGTCAGTGGTTGGTTGTAAGAATGGTGACGTCTTTTTATAAAGAATCGTTCAACTAATTAAATTAATTTTTACACATTAATTTATATTGTATAAATAAAAAAACAAGCCAATGGGGAGTAAAACAGTGAAATGTAAAAATTATTAACTTTTAAGCACTAGAGAAAAGAGGAAAAAATCGCTACTTCATCATTGAGGAAAAAAAAGAGCATGCTTTCCTTGTGGATGTATGATCCTTCATCCAAGTCCAATGTATCCAATCTTGATGCACAACTTAGTATCAATATCTTGTGACAACATAAGTAAGCTTAGATGTGTAAATACGAAGTGTATAGACATGTAGTAATAAGTTATATTTTGTTGGAAAGAGTAACTATTATATAAAATAACTTTAGTTCCACATATGTGATCAATCATCACATATTATGGGTGATGTAGATTTAACATTGTAAAACAAGAAAGGAAGCAGTGACAAAGTGCTTATGCATTAATGCAACCTACATGATTGAATATTATTATTGACTGTACTGTTTGATGATTTCCTTCACCCAATTGCCCAGTTACATAATCAAGTTCCTTGTAACTAATTTTGGTAGTTGTGTACAACAAGCAAAGTCACAATACTCATAGGGATGATATGCACACATGTTCTTTATTTCCTATATGTGTAACTTGGATGTCTTAGTTGAGCCAAAAGCATGAACACGACACTATGATAAGCACTTTCCCATAATAAATAAAACATATGGTGCTATCTAATAAAATAACATTTAAACTAATGGAAAACATAGGACCAATAGTGTATCTTCTTATTCCTCCCAAAAAGGATAACATAGGTAAAGAACTTGCTAAAGAAATTCTAGCACACAAGGTGACTGAGACAATTTATATCATCCAATGGAATAAAGATTTCCCAAATTGTGCAAAAAAAATCATATTATCTAGTCAAAATACTGAGTAACTCAAATTACAGATTCTAGAATCAACTACAGAAGAATTTATTGAGTACTAATTAGTTATGTGTTATCACCTTGTAATTTGTCCTATGGTTGCGGTAGGAGAATCACAGGGGTAACCATTTCAAACAAAACTTTAGATAGTATTCTAGCCTTACAGTCAAAGAGGGCTCTCTCTTGTCACAAAACATTCACATATACATATGGCTTTAAACAAGTAGTTAGAAGGATAGATTCTGATGGGAACAGGGAATTTGTATATTTAAAGATGGTGAAACAATTAGACAAGAAATACCATTGGGAAATAGAATCACAAACTGAATTAATCAAGGATATTACAGTGAAAATGAGTGGGGAATTTCCTTTGTATTCTGAGGCAAAGTAGGTGTCACATTTAGTCAAATATATTTAAAGGGTGGTAGGAGGAAGAGGAGGAAACCCAGTGAAGAAAAGGGCACGTTTCTATGGATGAATCGCTTGCATGAACTTTAGCAGAAGCAACAAATAAGGGAAATGACAGAAATGGAGCATCTAAAAAGGATGAATTCCAGAACAGTCGTCACAGACACATTACAAATGTGATATCTGATACAGGGAGCGCTTAATGAAACGAATTCCTCATATACAATTTAGAGAGCATTAGAAGGAAATCAAAGTAATGAAAATGATGCAAATAGGAAACATGAACTTAATGTAGAACACAGTGATGAATCTCAGAAATGCAGAAGAATGCTTCTCATTAGCACTTCCAAGAAATCTTACAGAGATACAAAAACCAAGAGCGTGAGGATTCTAAACAAAATTTTTCCACCCTTTCTTCCTCTTTCGAGGTTATATTTATAGAGTCTTGGGCTCTCAAGACCAACCTCGAAATAGAGCCCTAAAATCAGTTACAAAAATGGGGATCAAATCCAAATGATCATAAAATCCCAATAACCTCTGATCTGGAAGATTCTCATTGATTTTTAACAAAATAGGAAAGCATACTAGGACACGGATGCTAGACAAAAATGTAGAATAAAACACCCGGAAACCACGCCTCTTGGATGAAAACGGTGGCTCTTCCATGATTTGTAACAGTTTCGAACTACCCTACATCTTTCGCCTATGAAATAAAACTCAGTTGTAGATCTTACCTTATCCTTAATCTTGATCGTTGAAATACATGCCCTTTTAAGCAATTTCGCTGATACAGGAAGCTACTTTCTTCGTGCAAGTTAGATCGATAGGATCAATCTCCACTGTTGATCTAAGATCAAGGATGGCATATGAGTTCTAGACTATCAATCCCACATATCGTGAAAAACTGATTTGCACCTTTTTGGGACCTAATTTATCTCTTTTCTGTCATCCTCCTTTCTGTTTCTGCCCTTCCACTTCCACCCTTCTGCTTTCGCCTTTCGTGGAAAACAAAATGCAAAAAGTGGACTTTTGATTTTCTCAGTTTTGACCTTTCTACTTCCGTTGTTTTCCTTTCCACACTGTCGATCTTGTGCGGGATCTCTCGGAACCATAGATCTGGCAGATCATGGAATGCAAAACTTCAATCGTTCATGATCAAATTCTTTGAGTTTTCTACTTTTCAATGTCCACCCTTTATTCTTTTTTGATTCGTTGATCTCTGACGGACGCGCTTTGAGCTGTCGGATCCTGTTTGTAGAAAGAAGAAATCGGGATTTGAACTTTCTATGGCTAAAACTTAGCATTTCCCACTTTCGAATTTTTGCTGAACCATTGATCTCTTCTACGGATTGGATCTCCACCATCCGTTCTTTCCAAGATCTATTCTTGATCGTATTTTTCATATCAGGCTCATTTCCAAGCTCGTTCCTAAGGATTTTTTATCCATTTCCAAGCTCGCACCTAAGCAAATTCAAACCCCTTTCTGCATGCCTCTAGATCATAAGACATGAAGATGTTTTTGACCCTACCCCTCATTTTCCACTGGTCTAGACCTTTGAAGGGGAATTAGTGTAGATGCCTTATGTAGGAATCTTCAAAATTTAGCATAGGTGCTAACATCGACTCCAACTTGGGGATTCTATCCTCCTTGTGAGTTAGGAAAGAACCACATACACCACGCACCTGCAACTTCAAATTCGCTTGAAAAAGAAAACTAAATAGAAGCCCCTGCCAGAGACCTTACTTCCTTCACCTCGGGATTTAAGTCTAGCAGAGGGGGGTTATCCACACATGCAATGTTAAAATAAAATGGTATATACAATGACAATGGAGCTGAACTTACTTTTATAGAAAATAGTGTTTGAGGAGCCTCCCATTTACAGGAGCTCTAGATAATACACCGCCCTCCATCTCATCCAAAACATATGCATTCTTTCCTGTGAAGGATACAATTTTATATGGGCCCTTCCACAAGTGATCAAACTTACCATGTTTCCCTTTTTCCTCATGTGGTGCATCCGCAAAAAAAAACTACATCTCCCAATTGGAAATCGTCCGGCTTCGTCCTTTTGTCAAACATTTCTTTCATTTTTTCCTGAAACTTCTGAGTTCTGCCAAATAACTGCTCCCTCTATTGTTATAGTTCAATCAACTGATACATCCTCCTTTGAGTTGGATGTGTTTATGTTTCCTCTTTTTGTAGTAATTTCATCACTGACAAGCTCAAGGAATTAGGAAAAATCACCTCAGAGCCATAAACCAACTGGAAAGGTGAGGTGCTAATGGACTTCTTCACGCTGATTCTGTCATCCCATAAAGCATGGATTAGCTTTGTGTGCCAATATTTCTTTTTATCCTGCAGCAACGACTTGATGATTCTCATGAGGCTCTTGTTTGAAGATTCATCCAACTCATTTCGCTATGGGTAGTAGGCTCTGGAGTGTCCCAATTGTATGTGATATTTGGAACAAAACTCAACCATTTTATTTGATTTGAAATCAGGCACATTATCAATGATTATCTTCGTGGGGACCCCAAACCTTGATAGGATATGTTATTCCAAAAACTGTATGATCATTGTCTCGGTAGCTTGTCTTGTGGGGATGGTCGGGATCCATTTAGTGAAGTAATTGGTGGCAGTGAGGATCCACTTGTGCTGTCTTGAGGAATGTAGGTTTATTTATCTAATGAAATATAGCCCCCATTGTTGGAAAGGGTCTTCAACCTGTATGGGATTTAAAGGAAATGGAAATAGCTTCCTTCTTCCCTCAAAGATATTACATTTGTGGCAGGCAGCAACTTTCTTGTGAGTGTCGGAGAAGACAGTGGGTCAATACAACCCTGATCTCATGATTTTTTTTACAATGGACTTACAATAGTGATTTCATCCACATTCTCATGCATGGAATTCCTCAATGAGCCTCTTTTCCTCCTCCTCATCCACACAGTTCAGTAACACCCCTCCTGGATCCTTCCAATACAATTTTCCCTCTAAGATGTAAAACCTAGATGCTTTATGCTTAGGAAATATGGCCCTTATCCTTTCCATACCCTATGGGGCCTACAGATGGTGTAACACAAAAATGATATCAGTGTAATGAAATAAAATTCTCACCTACTGAGGGACCTGGTTGTTCTTTAATATTTTTCTTCTACTGATAATTCAACAATCATTTGCACTCTAAGAGCATCGCAGTTGGATTAGACCATAAGCTTGGCCAGTCCCTGCCCTTTGCTAATTTTGTGGGCTTGATCTCCGGGTCATACTCGAGGAGTAGTGCTATCCACTTTCCCCTTCGTCCCTCAGGATCAGGTTGGGTCAGAATATCCTTTACAACGTTGATGGGGACATGAGCAATGATATGGGAATGCAAGATGTACACTTCGAAATCCTTTAAGGCCTACACTAGGGCATAAGCTTGCTTATACAAGATATTATACTTCAAGGGAGCATCTCTCGGGGTCTTGCTCTAAAAAGCAATGGGCTCTTCAGTCCCTCATGATTCTTCTGTAGCAATACCCCTACCACTTTGTGCTCTTAGGAAAATGAAAATATGAGGAAGTCTTTAGAAAAATCAGGGCTAGCCAGCACAGGAGCTTCAGAAATGGATTTCTTTATGTCTTCAAATGATTGTTTGGCTTCAGGAGTCCACTTGATTTCTTTATTTTTTCCCAACATGTGTGTTATATATTCCACTATTTTGGTAAAGGAAGCAATACATATTCTTAGAAAATTTACCTTTCCCAAAATGGATTGAACCTCTACCTTATTTCAAGGGAGCTCAATTTTGTTGATCACCTCAACTCTCTTTGGATCTATCATGATTCCCTTCTAAGAGATTATATGTACCAACATCTTCCCTTCTTTCATAACAAAGAATGAATTTTTCGCATTCAGGGGGATGCCGAACATTTTGTATTTTCTCAACATTGTCAAGAGGTGTGCGACATGTTCTTCATCATATTTGGAAAAAATAGTGATATCGTCCAGATAGATGACCATAATTTTATCTTTTTCATCAGCCAAATCTATGTCCATAGCCCATTGGAAAGTTCCTCCTACATTCGTAAGCCCAAATGGAATTTTATCATACATGAAAGTGACTAGTGTGTGGTGAAGGTTGTCTTCTCCTGATCCTCCAGGTGCACCATGATCTAGTTATAACCTGAGAAGCCATCCAGAGTGGAGATCCTTTGTGAACCCACTACTCTCTGCAAAATATGGTCCATTTTCGGAAGTGGGTAATGATCCTTCAAAGAAACTCTATTCAAGTTCCCAAATTCAAGGCATATTCTTATTTCCACATTCTTCTTCCTGACAAGGACCATATTTTCCACCCAACGTGAGAATCTGAGAGCCACAATGATCTTGGACTCAAATAAATTCTTGATCTCTTTTTCTATCAGGGGTAGCAGTTTGGGATTCATCCTTCTCAGCTTCTATTTGAAATGCATCTCGTCCTTCTTTATTGGTATGGTATGCTGTATTATGCTTGTATCATAGGCCTTCAGGTCACTATAGCTCCAAGCAAACACATCGAAGTATTTTGTCATCAGTCAGATATATTTTTGCTTGGCTTCTGATGAGAGGGTTCTTGATATCTTGATGACCTTGGGCTGATATTTTGTCCCAATATTTACATCCTCAACATCTTCATAACTTGGGACTAGTTGAGGTTCTTTGGCCACATCATTAGGATCAAAAAGTTTTCTAAAGGGAATAGACCCCTGGGGAGGGAATTACCTTTCAGCTGTAGGATCTCCTTGCCATAGAGGGTGTTCACATATTCCTATTTTCCATCAGCCTCTTGTAACTCTGACTCCCAATCTTCCTTAGTTTCTCTGACATTAGCATCTTCAACATAAGCAACCTCCTCCTCTTGGGGAATTTCCTCGGGAGTAGAAGTATGGATCTGTAAGGGCTCTTAGGTGGGAGTAGCCTCCTCTAGAAGCTCATTTTATTAATCAATACTCAATCCATCAAAATCCCCAGTGAGAGTGAGGAAAGTTTAGATCTGGTTGTCGTCTTCAAAAACTTGCCAGGCTTTTATGTTATCAGGGACAAAATGCCTGTGCCTGACCTCAATCTCATATCTTCCACCACGATGCATGGGGACCTTAAAACCAGCAGTAGAAGTGGCTAGGGAATCAACCACAATTTTGTGATTTGGGGATCAAATTAAAATCACCTTCTTCAAAGCATTCTATGAGGTCCTTGGCATCATTTCTATAAATTATTATCCTGGGATGTCTGACTTGATACCCCCCTGTCATTTGTTTAATCACTAGCTCAGAATATCCATGTATCATAACCCTCCTGACCTGAAAATCCTACAGGATCTGAATGGCAAACACCATATCCTCATATTCTTCCTCATTATTGGTACAATCAAAATCAATTTTGTAGGAGTATTTTAAAGTTCTTCCTCCTAGGGGTATCACCCAAACTCTTTCTCCTACCCCTTATTTGCATGCTACTCCATCAAAACTTACCTCCCATACTCCATCCAGCTCCTCCTGAGTGGGCACAAAGGAAACATTCCTAAACTACAGCTGTGGGTGTCTTCTTCTGTGAATAAAATAGTTGATCCCATCTTAGTGTCTAATGGATAGATGGGGTGCTTGTTTGGACTTTCATCATTGTTCACCATGTATATTAATTGTTTCTCCATAAAGATCCTTCTCTACACTCCAAAGACAGGGATGGTGGCATAGGACATATCCATTTGAACAGTACCTTTATGTTTGGCTGGCCAAGATCTTGATAACAAAATCCCAAATTTTTGAGGGATGTTAGCTACAAGTACATCCATGACTGGGTTTTTAGCAGTGATTTGGGCCAAAGAGATGACTAGATATTTGATCAGTCCTAGACACCTGACTTTGCTAGAATCAAAAGAGAATAGATCTTTGTAGGGTCTAGTCACTTCCAATCCCAATTCTTCCATGATTTTCCTGGGCACTATATTGTCAGAGGATCCTGAATCATACATGGCATTGTGTAAGATTCCATTCTGAATGTTCAGACTTATATAGAAAGGGGGGGTATCTTCACCAATAGATTCTTCTACACGGGGTCCAAACAGGAAGGTGGGATTATCATCTTGGAGATTTAGGGATTCTAACATTGCAGAAACTTGTCCTAGACACTTCAACATTGTGGCAACTTTAGAATGATATTCAAAAAAATTTAACAGCTTAGTGAGAAGGATGGATATTTTTATCTTTTCAATTTCAACCTCCAGACTAAAAGAGGTCTTCCCCTTCTTTGAGCCCTTTGGATTATCTTATTTTTTCTCTTTCCCTTTGGGCTCTACTACATCAGTGGAGGTGTTCATAGAGGGTGGAATGCTCTTTGGTTTGCTCGTAGAGGCTTTGATTCATGCTTCTTTATTTATTGTAATAGGAACATCTATGTTCCTTAGACTAATCTGTCTATACACCTCCATGATAACGAGTTGATATCCTCTTTGAAATTCCTATCTTTCGCCAGCAGGCATCTCTCCCCTTTCAAGATGAGCATTATCATGTTATTCTTTGGTCAGAAAGGTGGAGGGTGAGTCTGTGTCCAACTGATGGATTTCCTCTTCAGCTTGATTCTCATCATCCTTGTTAACACCCTCTATGTTGAACAATTGAGGAAGAATGTGGTCGAGAAATGATAAAGGGATACATAAAAATTGGTAAAGGTTGGTAGTCATGACTCCCTTATTAAAAATGCGCATTTTGGTTAATTCATTGCACAATTCAAAGGTGTAGATTTACGAGTGTGAAAATCTACGATTGCAAATTGATCCGCTGGGGAAAGTTTCACAAGAGAGAAGTTTTGATGGAGAAGTGGAAGTTCTTAACAAGACAACAAGATCAACGATCAAGAAATAAAGTAAATAAAATCTACGATCATGAGGTAGTCTGCAATGTGACGATGCACACTTGAAAAAATGAGAAATGCTGGCGGATTACGTAGAACCGATTTTGATCCGACGGTTCAGAAAAAAGATGAGATCTTATCAATGGTCATGGTCTATTCCATAGTTTGAAGCTGTGAAATAATTAAAAAGGATGAGTGGTAGCATAATTTAAACCTCTTTCCACGTGGTGACTTTTAGTGAGTTCTGCTGAGGAAAGTGGTAAAGGAAAAACAACTTGGTGAAGGTCCTGGAATGATCCATTGTATAAAAAGTAAGTTGACCTAGGTAAAGTCATTTCGTTTGCATGCTGTAGGTGAGAAGAAGAAGGGATAGTGCGTCATATTTTTCCAAAATTCAATTTCTACGTATCCAACAGTTACCAAGTAATCCTTAAAACACTGAGACTTTGTTGAATACTTGTCTCCATTGTTTATTATGGAGAACGAGCAGGGTTCAGGAATATTGTGCAAAGTTCTGGATGAGAGAGAAGCGGTTGTTCTTGATAGGTAGAGGAATGTATGCGACCCTATTCTGTCAGTTTGTAGTGTATTATTTTCAAAGGAGCATTTGTGGCATCATAATTCACAATAGAATGATATTCTGAATGTCTACAGTTCTTTCTTATATTATTTTTCTATTGAACAAACCCTACCTTTCCCTGAATTTGTTGAATGGTGTGCAAATAGTTACTCGTCCTCTGAAATATTTATTATGAGTCATACAACATCAAAAATCCTTTGTAGAGTTGATGCAAAAACTGTTTGAGGGATATTGAGTCTGCCTAATAATTTCCCTGATAACTGTGAGTCTTTAAATGAGCAAGTCTTAATTGAATTGTATAAAAATTGTAGAACTGAAGTTAGATGCCGATTTTTTTCCAGTATTCTGAAAGATGATCAATCATTAGAAGGTTTATTTCTACCATACAATGTTAATATTTTCAAGGAGGAAGTACAGTTGATCATGTCACTTGTTTGTCAAATTTTGGGCGTGGATGATGATACTCATATTAATGAAGTCATCTTATGTTTTTTGCTAAGTATAGCTTCGATTGACCCTAAATCCCATTCAACCCATTGTTTTAATCTTGATGAGTATCTAGCCGAATTTATCCATACCCAATTGGTTGAATTCCCTAAAGTCAGGATCTTCAAATATCAGTCATATTTGCTGAACATGCTTTTGTGTTCTAATGTGTTGGAGTTGTAGTTCTTGTATACCATGTTCTCTCCGAACCTCTTGACACAGATTAACATGTTTGAGTTCGTAAATACAATCATGGTTGAGATTTACAAATTGATTTTCGATGATGTCTTGCCAAGGGTGTTGGAAGACATGAGACTTATGTTACAGTCTTCCTCAAAAAACAAAACAGGAGATTGGTTCCTGTATAAAGAATTTATTGTTCTTAGAGTGTATGGGTTCACTAGAGAACCATACATGTTACCTGCTATATTGAATCCAATAATATTCGCATTAGAGTTTATGAGATAGGTTATATGCAGAAGAAGAACATTTTGGGGCATTTAAAAAATATTCAAATGTTAAATTTCCTCTCAAAGTTGGTCCTTTCATTTTTAAAAATAAAAGCGCCTTGTTAGTCATAGAGAAATTGTTAGAAGTTATGGATTTTCAGAAAGAGCAAAAAGTAAATTATGAACCACATCACATTATTTCTCAAAGGAAGCAACTGAACAAAATAAACCATTTGATCATAAAATTATTGAAGGATTATACAAAATAGCAAATCTGGCTAATTTTGAAGAAGATGTAGAATCTGATGAAGATAGGAGGAACAGATTGACTGTAGTGGTTCAAACACCTGTTAATTCCAGCATTATGAATAAAAGGAGTCTTTCTGAAGCAGATGTCATGGATGTAGATGAAGATATTTCTCATAAAAAGATCAAAACACACCCACAAGATGAGCAAACTATTTCAGAAGAAATATTTTCAGAAGATTTAAAGAAGATGGTCATGTTCCAGAAAAAGTTTGTACATATGCATCAATTTTCCTTCGGAGAAGAAAGTAAGACAGAGTCCAGTTCCTGTTGTAAATCCAAGAAAGAGTTAATGTCAAGTTATGGTGATAAAGAAATTCAATCATCAGAGGAAACTAAGAATCTTCTTCCATGAGTTAGAAATTTAATCAATCAAAAGACTTCATTGATTTCTACTCAAGACGCACAGAGGAACACCCTAAAATTTGCTGTGGTAAGTGACAAGAAAGTGACTGAAACGGAGGTGAAGTTGGACAAAATCAGTGATCCTGCTAAAATACAACTCCATAAACAAACTAGAGATGTCATTTATTCTGAGTTGTTACATGCAATTATGAAAATTACTAAATTACAGTCCCTTGTAGATAAGATGGAGATTCAATTGAAGCATGGAAAGCTAGAAAATAAATCACATTTGATTCAAATTAAAAAGTTTCAGGGAGATGTTGTAATCCTAGGGACCGAACCAGGTAATATGCAGGTGACCAAAAAGCTTCTGGAGGAGGAGGACAATACCATTCAAGTGTTGAAGAAGAAGCTTAAAGTCCCTAATGCTGAACATGTTCAGTGTTCAGAATTATTTACACTTCAAGAAGAAAAAGAGAAAGTCTATCATGAAATGAAGGATTATAAAGGAAAATCATTGAAGCTACAGGAGGAGAAAAACAAGTGGGAAGTAGAAAGAACCGAATTGATGGCTCTGATTGTAAATTTGAAAAAGGATCAAAATGATGAAAAAGAAGTTATGGAAGAATTGATGAGTCAACCCTTTGTTGACATGGATTTACCCCTTATAAATGTTGAAAGACCATTAATTGAATTTTCTGCAGATGCCTTATTAGTTCCTATGTCTCAGGTGAGATTAAAAGAAGTGGAGATTAAAGAATTGAAAGAGGAGACTGAAAAGATCAAATCAGAATTGGCTAAGAGCATTCAAGAGAATAATAAAGCATTGAATGATAAAAGCCAATTATAGAAAAAGTTCAATGAATTAAAAGAAATAAATACAGGAAAAGTTCCTTTACAACGTGCCAAGCATTTGATTTAGGATACTTTGTCTGTATAGGTCACCAAGTTCAAGAATTATTTAAATTTTATTGATGATCAAAGTGCACTGGTAAATTTAGCTACTCAAAGATTGAAATTGGACAATGAAACTATGGAAAAGAATCCTTTGCATACTGCTCACAATGCTTTGAATTTCTTGAATTCTTTAACATATCAAAATTTGCAGGACATTGCGATCAAAGACGGAGTAGCAATTGTGTTATGGGAAAAGAAGTTTATCAATAAACATCAACTCATGAAAGTGGTATAGGATATGGCGAATAAAATGTCTTCTCAAATAAAGGATTTCAGGATTTCTTTTAAAGATTTATTTGATGATGGTCTTCCTCCTTTTGGGGATGACAAAGGATGGTTGTTTTCCTAGGAGCAATATCACAGCTTATTGGTATATAGTTCCATGGATCATTCCAAATTTGAAGATTTAGTCAAAGGGTTAACAAGAAAGGTTATTGTGGAAAAATTGATAGAAGACTTTGAGATATTGGATAGGTTTTTAATTATTAAGAAAGGATTTCTTGCCATGTCTTATGAAGCTTATGTGGATTTGGAGGTTTCAATAAGAGAGATGACATAATACAACACTCCAAATGTGAAACAATGGAAGGTCATGGAGAAATTTGGAAAGACCAAGTACATACTACATTCATGAAGACAGGTGTTGCAATTTGGGATACCTTGCAGTTACTAAGTTTGCTATAATCAAGCAATATGTTACTTCAATCAAAGCATGTAATTATTATTGCTAGTTATTAGGGATATGGTTACAAAGAGCCTATGATTAGTAGATTAGTTGGTTATTGATATTCTTGGGAAGAAGCTATTTTTGTATATATTTTAATTTGTTTGATGTATTGGGGGTTGGAACCCATAAGCTTGGACCGATGTTTCTGAGAACTTATGATTTTTGAATGAAATTACAGAGCCGAATGCTAGTTAATCTTCAAATGATCATGTGTTGTTTATGTTACAGTATGTGCCTTCTTTCGTTTTGATTATTTTCTAAGTGTTTACCTTCCATTCTGTTTTCTTTCATATCTGAACGTAGTGTTTAATAGTTTCAGAATTCATACATGTTATGCTTTGGCTATTGTTCCATATATTCACAAATATTTCCTCTAAATTTGATATGGAATTCATCTTGTGATGCTCTATATTGATGGACTATTCATGTTTCTCTCCTATCACCTGAAAATCAATGAATGATTGTAACTGAATGATTATCTTGCCTTTGTTGGAATTCCTAGTATGAAGCTTTGTATTATCTTTATCTATTTTGACTCCATTGGCCAATGGTTATATGTGTTGTTTCAACCATCTGCATAACTTAGATTTTTGACTTCAATATCTGACCCTGTTAAATTTATATCTGAGAGATCCCGCTCTGGAAAGAAAAGCCAGTTTCTTCTAAAGTGGTTTTTGTTGTTCCCTTAAGATTACCTATCACAACCTTGGGTATATTTTGAGTGCTAACAAATTGGCACTGTTTTTGGGGAATGAAGTTGCAAATCAGCCCTGGGAGGAATGACAAAGTTTATAAAAGATCAAGAAAATATTTATGTGGGAAAATAGGATTTTTTGTCAGTAAAGAAGGTTGTACATTTTCCCTGGTGATTCCAGTTTAAAATTATTTCAAGATTTCAAAAGACATCATGGCTTCGAAAAGACAAAGATGAGGTAATTCTGATACTGAAGTTTTACAAAGTTTGAAGGATCCAGAAAAATTATTTAAGAAAAAAAAGAAAGAAAAAATAGATATTTCTCTATTTGGTACATCATCTTCTCAAGATTTTCATAGCATCCTTGATCAAGAATGGGAAATTAATGTTGAAAAGGGTTTCTTGAAATCTAAATCTGAATATGATCTTAAAAATGTTAAATACAACCCTCGTATATTAGAATCTTATTTACTTGATTCCCTTTGGATATATCTTCAACAATCTGCGAAGGTTGAAGAAAGACCTATTGTTCAAATCATTGAATATTCCTCAGTTCCTCCAAATCCACCTAGACCAATGGCATCTAGATTAGCTCCTTTACATTTACCTGCTGTATTGCATAATCTTCCCCAAAATTATTCCCACTTTCTTTATTTGATAGAGAGGTAGGTATAACAGCAAAGTAGCATGTGGAAAAATTTGAAGATTTTGTTTACTTGGAGGAAGTTGATTATGTGGATGTTAAAATGAGGATGTTTTCTCAAAGCTTATTAGGGGAAGCAAGGAAATGGTTTAAATATTTTCCAGCTGCATCCATCCTGACATTTCAAGTTTTTCAAAATGCATTTCTAGAAAGGTGGGATGATAAACAAAGCCCTTTGCAGCTTTTGTCCCAATACAATAGTCTTAAGAAAGGAGATTTTGAATCTGTTCAAGAATTTTCAAGCAGATTTATGAGAGTTTATAATTCCATTCCAAAAGATATAAAACCTTCTGCAACTGCTGCTAAACTTCATTATGTTGAGGCCTTTGACAATGACTTTGCATTTTCATTAAGGGAGAGAAATTCAATGAGTCTCGTGGCCATGTTCACAGATGCTTTAGAAGTGGAAGCAAATATGATGGTGAGTGGAAAGATGAAACAAAGAGACATTGATAGGAGGAAAATAATAGAATAAAATATGTCTTCTACTTCTTCTTTTGCTACTGATATTAAATTTTAATTGATGTTGAAAACAATGGTAAAGTTAATGGATATATTGACCATGGACAATAGATTATTTAATAGAGAACAAGATAATCCTCAAATCAGAAATCCCTATTTTAGAAGTCCAAATCGTCCTATGCCTCCACAAAATAAGTAAAGAGATATGAGAAACCCAAGGAATCAAGAAGAACAACAAATTCGACCACCTTTTCTTGAGAATTATGTTACAGATGAAGAAGACCCCGCTGAGAATGAAATTCATATTTTGGGGAATTAGATTCAGAGATATACCTTACTGAATAAGAACATCACATGTTTACATAGGAAGGTGGAAATGATGATTTTGAAAAGGAATCAAAGCAGTATTAGAGGGGTTATTTACATGCTATGGATGATGTACAAAGGAAGATCGGGTTGAGAAACAGACAAGTTGTTGTAAATAAAGGGAGGCCAAATTCAAACCAGCCTTATACTAGTTCATTAAATACAGAAAAAGGAAAGGAAATACAAAAAGATCTTGTTGTGAATAAAGAAGTCGAGAATAAAATAGAAAAAACAAAAGGAACAAAACAAATGGCACCAGTAGATGTAGAGAAAGTTACTTCTATCTTTAATCTACAGAATGAACTTTCCAAGTTGAAAATCTCTATTCTTTTTAATGATTTGTTGAGGAATAATGAGTACAGGTATGCAATAACAAGGATGGTTAAAGGTCAAGGAGAGTTTCAATCAGACATTTTAGAGTTGACAGATGACAATCCTACTATTTCATTTGGGCGAAAGGTTGAAAGTATAGATGATGAAGAAGTTCCTCCATTTTATTTGAGTTTTAATGTGCATGATATGGTTGTACATAATGCCATGTTAGACTCAGGTGCATCACATAATTTAATTCCTAAAAGAGTAGTAGAAAGTTTGGGACTAGAAGTTACAAGACCATATAAAAATTTGTATTCCTTTGATTCTAAGAGGGTGAAGTGCCTTGGTCTAATTAAAGATATGGTAGTAACTTTAAATAAATTTCCAACTAAAACAATATTGATGAATGTTGTAGTAGCAGACATTCCACCAAAATTTGGAATATTGTTATCAAGGTCTTGGACTTCAAAGTTAAAAGGTAGTTTACAAATGGATATGTCATACGCCACTATTCCTGTCTAGGATGGAAGTAGGAGGTTGTACAGTGAGAAAGAACTCCTTATCTAGTAAGCAGTTAAGATAGACCTAATATTCATCATATATATGCTGTCGATACTGATTTGGGATATTCTATTTTCTTTAATGATACTGTCACATGCGATTTGGAATCTATATCGCAAACTAAATATGAAAAGAATGAAGAGGGATTAAGGGAACAAGATGTTTTGGAAAAGAAACAGAAAAGAGATTGAGTGTGGACCATGTATTTTGATGGGTCTATGACAAAGGTTGGTGCGGGTGCTGGTGTATATATAATTTCTCCTATCAGGGATTTTAAAGCCTTATCATATAAATTAACATTTGAATGCACAAATAATGTGGCTGAATATGAATCTTTATTACTTGGGTTGCATCCATTGAAAGATCTGGGAGCACAAAGGATAAGAGTTCTAGGAGATTCAAAGCTTGTAATAAACCAGGTGAATGACAGTTATCAAACCAGACATCCCTGAATGAGAGCTTATAGAAATTAAGTATGGGATATGTTTGGTAACTATTTTACATAACATACAATTAATGTGGTTCCTAGATACAAGAATAGAGTAGCTGATTCTTTCGCAGTGGCTGCTGGTAAATTTAAAACTCCAAGTGCTGGTCAAAGGGAATATCAAGTGGATATTGTAAATAGACCATCCATACCTGATAATTCTAAATATTGGCAGGTATTTGAAGATGATATGCAGATAAAAATATTTTTAGAATTGTCTGGGGAATTTGTGAACACTCATATTGATGGTGAAAATCATAATTGTGAAAATTTCCAAGATGCTGAAGAAAGTGAAGAAGAAAAGATTAGTGCTGAAAAATTGAAGGAAACTTTAGGAGGAAAGGATATTATTCAATTAAAAAGTAATTTTATACCAAGAGGTTTGATCCCCTTAGAGAAATTTTTTGATCAAAATGTTGTTGCTAAAGATCCAAAAGTGAAACCTGCTGATAATTCTATTGAAGATAGAAATATTGGTACTAAAGAGAATCCAAAGATTGTGAAGCTGTCTTAAAACTTGCCTGCAAAAGAAAAAGAAGAATATGTGAACTTGATGAAAAAGTATACAGATGTGTTTTCCTGGAGTTATGAAGACCTCAAGGAATATGATACTTCAATAATACAACATACTATTCCAATCAAACCTGGAGAAAAACCTTTCAGACAGAAACTCAGAAGAATAAATCCAAAGTTGTTGCCATTTATTGAGAAGGAAATCAAAAAAAAAATTGATGCCAAAATTATTGTGGCTTTAAGATTCTCAAGGTGCGTTGCTAATTTGGTTCCTATCAGAAAGAAAAATGGAGAAATAAGGCTTTGTATAGATTTCAGGAATTTGAATAAAGTCTCAATGAAAGATAATTATCCTTTGCCAAAGATGGATCATATTTTGTAGAAAGTGGTCGGAGCAGAAATAATTTCAACTATGGATGGTTTTTCAAGGTACAATCATATTAAGGTGTTACCTAAAGATCAAGAAAATACTTCTTTCACCACACCATGGGGCACTTTTATGTATGCAAAGATGCCTTTTGGTTTGATGAATGCGGGGGATACCTTCCAATGTGCCATGGATATTGCTTTTGCTAGAGAAATAGGAAAATTTGTGGTAATTTATATGGATGACATCACGATATATTCAAAATCTGGTAGAGAGCATACTCACCATCTGGTTTATAAAATGCAGAAAAATTTGGTATATAATTGAATCCAAAAAAATCAAATTTTGCATTAGAAGAGGGAAAGTTGTTGGGCCACATAATTTCAAAGGATGGAATAAAGATTGATCCTGATAGAGTCAGTTTAATTTTGAAGGTAGGAGAACCAAGAAGCAAAAAAAAAATACAATCATTCCTGGGACAGGTAAATTTTTTGAGAAGGTTCATTCTCAGTTTTGTTGAAATATTAATGAATATCACAAATATGATGAAAAAGGGTCATGAAATAAAATGGACAGCAGAGGCTAAGAAATATTTTAAAGAAATAAAACAAGTCATTTCAGAAGCTCCTATGCTGGTGAGTCCAAACTTCACTAAATTTTTCTTAATATTTTCATATGCTTCAGAACATACTATTGATGCAGTTTTGTTACAGAAGAATACTGAAAACATGGAGCAGCCTATAGCCTTTTTCAGTAAGATGTTGAGAGATGGGGAATTAAAATATGATATTATGGAGAAATAGGCATATTCTTTGGTTAAAGCCTTGAAATATTTCAGGGTGTATATTCTTCATTCACATATAATTGCTCATGTTCCAACTAGTGTAGTAAAAGGGATTCTTACACAGCCTAATCCAGAAGGAAGAAGAGAGAAATGGATAACAACATTATTGGAGTATAATATAGAAATTAGACCTACCAAGTTGATTAAAGGGAAAGGACTCGCAAAAATTTTGACAGATTCAAATTATGAATCTTTACAGCTTAATTTCTTATCTAATCAATCTCATCAGTTGGACACAGGGGTGGAGGTAATGATCAATTTCACTACATCTCCATCGTATTATGATATTGTTAATGTTCTTCAAAATTTACAAGCTCTCGCGGGATTAAGTAAAATTAGAGCAAGATCTGTGAAGTTGAAAGCTACTAAATTTTGTATTTTAACTCAGTATCTCTATTGGAAGGACCCTGGAGGTGTGTTACTTAATTTCCTTATATAAAATGAAGCCTAGCACATAGTGAAAGAATTTCATAAAGGAGATTGTGGAGGACATCATTCTTGGAAAGTGACAGGAAACCAAATTTTGAGAGCAGGCTTTTATTGGCCATAATTGTTTTCGGACATGTACAAAGAAACCAACACATGTCATCAATGCCAGATTTTTTATGGTAAGAGAAAGGTAATTCCAGTCCCTCTTAATCCAATAATAGTAGAAGCTCCTTTTCAGCAATGGGGTTTGGATTTCATTGGAGAAATAAACCCAAAATCTTTAGGAGAACATAAATGGATTCTGACAGCCACAGACTATTTCACGAAGTGGATTGAAGCAATACCTACTAGGAGAGCTACTGAGACAGTCATTATGGATTTTATTGAAGAAAATATATTGGCTAGGTTTGGGTGTCCTGGAAGAATAGTAACGGATAATGCAGCAGCTTTTAAATCCAAAAAGATGATTAATTTTTGTCGTAAGTATCATATTAGTTTAAATCATTCAATTGCTTACTACCCACAGGGAAACGGATAGGCCGAGTCTTCTAATAAGAGTCTGGTAAGAATTATTAAGAAGTTGTTAGAAGATAATAAGAGAGTTTGGCACACCAAGCTTAAGTATGCTTTGTGGGCTGATAGAATTAGCACTAAAAGGGCAATTGAAATGTATCCTTTTCAATTGGTATAAGAAAATGAAGTCATTTTTCCAGCATCATTGGGTGTACCAGTTATGAAATATTTTCAAGAACAACATGATGATCCAAACCACATGCATAGAAGGATAAACCAAATTATCGAATTAGAGGAGCAAAGGAATAAAACTTATGATAAAGTGCAGATACACCAAGAAAAAATAAAAAATACTTTTGATAGAAGGGTGAAAGAAGAACAGTTCCAAATTGATGACCTGGTATTAAAATGGGATGCTCCTAAGGAAGACAAGCATGGAAAATTTGACCACATGTGGGTAGGTCCTTATGTTATTGCAAGTCACAAAGGGGAAAATGCATTTATTATGGAATATCCAAATGGGGTTTCACTAGAGAGTAACTGTGTTAATGGAATATTTTTGAAACATTACCTATCCTAAGGCGGAGAGAAAAATTTGTACTATAGTTTGTAAATATTTATTTTCTTGAAAGTAGTACATATGGTGAATTGAATATTTTTGAAACCCGGAGTGAAGGCCCTAAGATTTTGGAGGATAGCCATTTTTCTTTATTTAGAAAATATATATCAGAGAAAAAGTAAAAAGTTTAGAGGTTTGGATACAAAAGTTAGAAACAGGCACTTGGTCTACAAGTTCTTTGATACCTCATAGGGAGGATATCATCCCTAGTTGGAGCCAGTTGTTAACACCATCTATGTTAAAGCATTTAAGTTCATTAGAGGAATTTTGAGGTCTAAAATGGGCCTCCTAAGGAAAATAATAAAATAATAGTTAAAATAATAAAATAATAGTTAAAATAATAAAATAATATTTATTAATTTTGGAGGAAAAAAGAAAAAAACTACTTTTTGTGTTTGTATTTTCGACATATCTCCGTGTGTTTTTACTCAAATTTTGATCGGGAGAGCTCCTTGGATACGGAATTTGATTCTCCATCCAATGAGTACCCACATTACATACTTTTGATGGACCCCGCTACCCCAAAAACAAGAAATACCTACAAAATGTGATGATGATGTCATCATCACATTTGTTTCAGGTATTTCTTGTTTTTGGGGTAGCGGGGTCTGTCAAAAGTATGCAATGTGGGCACTCATTGGATGCAGAATCAAATTTTGCATCCAATGAGCTCCCCCGATCGAAATTTGAGTAAAAACACACGGGGATATGTCAAAAATACGAATAAAAAAAGTAGTTTTTTTATGACAACTATGTCAATTCAACCATTATGGTTGACTCATTTTATTGGAATTCTATTGGTTCTTGAATTCCAACTCACAAGAAATTATTGTTGGCACGTTTTCTTATAAGGCCCATTTTAGACCCCAAATTTCCTCTAATGCACACATCCTCTAGTAAGGCTTTCAGCTATGCATTCTTTGCAATACTGACGAGCATCAAAATATATGACCTTAGTTTTAAGTTTCATTTTCACGACAAAGAAAATGTGTGTCATGATTTATGGAAGTTTTAGGACATTTTAATCTTCACAACAGAGGGAATGTGCCACAACTTATGGAACCTATGGAACCTTCTATCCATCTTTAAAATTTTGGGGCAAATCCAGATCTGATCTGACGATATGTGGATATATTCCCTAGGGTGCATGGATTTGATAATGCAATATTTTGTAGGGATCCCTTTTGATCTTTATTGTCCATAAGAAACATAAAATATTTATTTCCTATTATTTCTAGCATTCATTCCAGGATGTAACCTAGTGAATGCCAATACAAAGTAATTACCTCAAAGGTCAATGTCACCAAAATCAATATTACTCCTTTAAAAAGCCACCTACATTATCATCTTGGCACTATGTTTCTACTTTTTCATGGAACCAAATCCAATCCTTAATCCTATAACCATTTGATTTTATCATGAATCTTAGATTCCTTACTCCATTATCAAAATGGACACATTAAAAGGAAGGATGTGGAGAATCATTCTTTCTTGGTCAGCATCTAAATTAGTGTATAAGATATTTGATTTATTAGAAATTACCTCCATAACTATTCATATGCAGTGCAATTATAGGATTTCCTAATATTTGTTTCCCTCACTCACCGATCCCAAACCAATTATGATAACATAATCTACAAATAAAAAGTGAGACAGATATAGAAATTTGATTATTTGTTCTTTTTATACCTCTTTTCTCTCTTGCAATATTTTATACTCCTGCTTAAGTCATTAGTCACCAATAATAAAATAGAATTTGACATAGGGAAAGCCTATCTTAACGCTCATTATAAGGACACTGACCCAATTATAAGGAGAGCAAAAAAAACTGAAGACAAATATCTTGTTATCCAATTTACTAACTCTAGGTTCATCCCAATCAGATTAACATCAACCTCAAATACTTCCAACTTACCTTACCATACCCTTTAGACAAATCCATCTTGTGAACCATAGCTGAAATTTTATTATTATTATTGAATGTTAGCACTCATGAACCACCCTGATCGCATCATGGATCCCATTAACCAAAAAATACAGAATTCTTTCATGTCTCAATTTGTATTCCTTCATTAAATCATATAAAAACCCAAATAAATTTTAGTGTGCAACCATTGGGACATGGAATTTTTGAGTTCTGGAAGGAATCTATCACTACTTTGAGCTCCTCTTTTGATATGTGTTATCCTCCTATTTGCATCGGGTGTTCGGTTGGGAATTATGAGCTAGCATGGGTAGAAAGAGACATTTTTGGCAAGCTTTGTTGGTGAAAAGGGAAGTAAATATCATCTTCTCCTAAATCTGGGCCCTACAAGTCTTCATTTTTAGTGTTGGGCACATTTAATGACTGTCCATGTCCTCCTGCAATAGAGAACATGCCTCTAGGTAATTCTGGGTGTGAATTTAGAAAAGAGATACAATATGATTTTTTTTCCACTTTTACTCATAATATAAGGTGTAACAAGGTCTAAAGGGAAAATCTGGGTTATATTGGAGGACATATTTGTGCATAAAAGGTATTTCTTGGTTTATTTGGGCATGTTGCTAATGCAATCCTGGTGCGTCAATATGACCAACTATGATCACCTTGGGAATCTCCATGGCTCAGATTGATTTCGATCCTTACGACCTTAATCTCCCTCACACTCATCCGCAGGATACCAAAATCTTGGTGGTCTTGGAAGGTAGCATCTATGTTGGATTCATCACCACTGTCAACCAATTGTTCTACAAAATGTTTGATAAGGGAGACGTGTTTGTGTTCCCCAAATCTCTTGTGCATTTCCAAGAGAACGTAGAAAAGGGAAACACAATGGCCTTGGATGCACTGAGCATCCAGAATCTAGAAACTCAGTAGATCACTAGGTCCTTGTTTGGAGCCACCGGTCCAATTGATCCCTTCATTCTCACCAAATCTTTTAATATCGATTCTATCCTCATCAAACTTTTGTGGTCATACCTTTATTCAGTTGGTCCAATTTAGCTGGTTCTGATAATTACTCTTCTTTGTTAAATGTATTATTTGATAATTGATATGAGTATTATAACATGTGTTTTCATGGTAATGGCTTGACCAAATAAAGCCAATCTTATAAATAATATTTTATCATTTAAGAATTTACTGTAGAAAGAAATTGATACTCATCCTACATCTCACCATGAGTAACGCCTGCATTAATTAAAAGTTAGTATTATGGAGGTAATTTGGTTGTTGTCCTTATTTTTTACATGAATTCCAATTGGCCTTGTACCTATAGTTTAGTTACTATAATGTAAGTAAATATCTCTCAGGAAAAATATTCGTACTCAATGATCAATGATTATTCTTGTAGACCTTTGTATTCAAGTGAGATTTGTATAATCTAACTAGAAGAATATCTTAGTGATTTGTTTTATAAATTGTGGTTGAAATCCTAACTTGTAATGAATACTAGTTATCTTTTGAAGTAGTCATGAAGTTGACTTTTGTTAGATGTAGTACTATTCAATAAGAAATGGTTGATGAAAACAAATGTTGGACACTAATCTTATATGTGGAAAATAATGAGTATCATAACTATAAAATATTAACTTGAAAGTTGTACATGTTTTCATATATATGAAAATTGTATTTGTTGTTATAAATATAATATGTAACTTTTACAATGTAAAATTATTGTTAAACCTGGGACAAAGACTCACCTATTATGACTTGAAAGCTGTACAAGTTTTCATATATATGAAAATTGTATGTGTTGTTATAAATATAATATGTAACTTTTATAATGTAAAATGATTGTTAAACTGAGGACAAATAATCACCTATTATGTGAAAAGGACTTGATATAAGAAGTTGCAAGGTTATTAATATATAAAACCTTGTGTCTCTCTCTATATATAAGATAAAATACATTGGGGATTGAAAATGGTGTTGACATTATCTTGACTTAAAGTGGTAGCATCATTACTTGATGGTAATGTGATAATGGTTATTTTTCGAATTCCAATAGAAAGGATGTATGATGTGCTTGTACCACTTGTTATAATGGTTATATTTAAGTGGAAGTATTACATGGATAATGTTACTTGGATTGAAAGATAATGTAATTGATATAGCAAGATTCATAAGCTACTTTAGTTAGGCCTAAATAATGAATATAGACCTTTTGATTGGAACATATTTACTCAATTAAATGTTAGTTCCATATTCTTGAAGTCCTTGATGAAATATGAGATAGGGATACATGCTTGATTCGATAATGTAATCCAGGTGGTTTTATAAGTGTTGTCCCCATTCTTTATGAGAACTAAACTCTTACAATATTAGATGAATAAATTTATAGTTTTATTGTATGACTATATGTAATTTATTTAATTGTACAGTATAATGTTGACACATACTAAAAGAGACTAACATCCATGGTTTATTGATGTAGGAGCATCTAGTCAAGATTCTTTGTTTGATGAATAAGCATTCAATGCTGATTTTCTACTCATATTTTTTTCTAGAAGATAGGGTTAGTTTTCAATTCTTGTGATTTGTTTTATAGATAGGGATCATTTGAATGTAATAAGGACAATTTTCCATAGATTCCTCGAATATTGTAAGAGGGTGCTCGAGGATATGGTAGTTATAGATTTACTTTCTTAGGAATTCAGATCATGTTGTTGTGGATCTGAGAGGTTTGTTTTGGTTCTATTTAATTGGAATTGATCCAAGTGTAAGGGGGCACAAGAGTGTACAAGAGTGTGCAAGAGTTAGCAAGCGAGAGATAGAGTATATGTACCAGTGGTTAATGGAATGAAGAATAAAGTATCAATACTCTACATAAATGTTTATATCTGATGTCTTATTTTCAATAACCAGACGTATGCTTATTTCTTTGTATGAATGAATCTTCAATAATGATTAAATGATTTTCGAAGACAGAGAGGTGTATAGTTGTACAGAAGATTGATTGCTCATGAATCAATTAGACTATTATAGTCTGAACTGAATTCTGAGAACTTTAGCAGATCGATGGTCGTGGATGAATTCCATAGTAGAAAAGTGAATATCCGCAAGTGTTAAAGTGAGATCCACATCTGATCTCATCTTGAAGGTCAAGAAAGGGCCCACAAGAAATCAACAACTCAGAAGAATTGCGAAAAAGAAAGTTGCAAAAACCCATTTTGGAAAATGGGAATGCGTATCCAAAATTCGCAATCCACAATCTGATTATAGAAAGGATCATTGTGGTCGCATGATTTCGGAAGTCAGTTTTGGAATTTGGAAAAAGAACCATGCAATCCACAATTGCGGAAAGAATCTTGTGGAAAGGGCCTTACGGAAACAATCTTGTGGAGAACTCAATTGCGAGAATTGAGTTTCGGAACCAATCCTACGGAGAACCAAGTTGGGAAAACTGGTTGCAGGATATCCCATCTTGTTGAAAGCTCGTTGCGGAGAAAGAATTGTGGAATCCTACTTGCGGAAGGTGATTTAAATCAACATTTCAGGATGAGAAAGAAAAATTTAGTTCTATGAGCTTTCACCTTCCATCAGTTTTGGTACCAAAGCAGGCTAAATATGCCTCCAAGACAAGGACACGAAGATGGAGTCTGTGTAGGATGTGGTCAAGGAAGACAAACTGTGCAAATAGACACAGAAAGAGAATTAAGACAAATCTAAGCTAGAGTGGAAGCTATGGAGAGAAAGAATTCAGAGAATACAGACACCGGTGATGAAGAAGAATCTTCTGAAGAAGAACGAGAGGAGGTTGTTGAAGAAGTTAAAGTATTGAATATGTCAATGAAGGCTAGCTACAGACCTAGAGTTGAGGTCCCCATGTATGAAGGTAATCTTAATGTTGAAGAAATCATGGACTGGATTAATGCTTTAAACAAGTATTTTGACTTTGAAGAAATTGAAGATAAAAAGAAGGTGAGATATGCAGCGACCAGACTAAAAGGGCATGCATCTATATGGTGGGATGAACTTGAGATCCAGAGTAAAAGAAGAGGTAAGTCTAAAATTATATCTTGGGATAAAATGTTATATAAAATTAAAAGTCGATTTATGACTAAGTATTATTAGTTGACTCTAATTAGATAGCTATAGAATATTAGGAAAAAGGTATGACTATAAAAGAATATACATAATAGTTCTTTAAGCTGAGTATTAGAGTTGGTCAGACACAAGGAGACATAGAAAGAGTAGCTAGATATATAAATGGACTAAAATATGAGATACAAGATGATATCAGCTTATTGAATTTGAAAATTGTTGAAGATGCTTATCAGGAAACCTCAAGGGTAGAAGAAAAGCAACTAAAAAAACAAAACCAGAAGAGAAAAGGGAGAAATACAACAAGATGGAAAGGATTTCCAAACAGAGGAGGTTAGACTCCTAAATATGAGGCACAAGGTTCTAGTATCCATGTAGCCAAAGAGGAGGATTCAAAGGAGGCAGATGAAGAGGTAGAAATAGAGAAGTGAAATGTTATACATGTGGAGAAATTGGACACATGTCATGGGAGTGCCCAAGGAATAAACCTACAACCCAGAGGAATGCAAACATTGTTGAGGCTCGTGAGGAGTCTAGTGAAGAAGCAGAGGGGAATAATCCTCTTAAGGAAGGAGAATATCTTATGTGGAAGATATTTTTACTAAATATAGAGAATAAAATGCATGAACCAGTCCAGAGAAAGAGTATGGTNCAGAGGTGAATAATCCTCTTAAGGAAGGAGAATATCTTATGTGGAAGATATTTTTACTAAATATAGAGAATAAAATGCATGAACCAGTCCAGAGAAAGAGTATGGTCAAGACTAAATGTAAGTCACAAGGGCATTTTTGTAATATGGTTATTGACACCGGTAGTACAGATAATTTGGTCTCCAAGGAGATGGTAGAGAAGTTAGGTTTGAATAGGATAAGACATCCTGCTCCTTACAAAGTGTCTTTTTTTCTAAAAGGACATCAACTCTCGGTGAATGAGCAGTGCAATGTGGAGTTTCAAATTGTTACTTAAAAAGATGTGGTATTATGTGAAATAATTCCTATGGATATATGCCATATACTCGTAGGGAGGCCATGGAAATATGACATAAAATTTGTTCATGATGGAAGAAAGAACAATTATTCTCTAGAAAAGGATGGAAAAATACATACATTATCACCATTGGAGGATGAAGCAGTTCAAGAAGGTTCAGGTTCGAATATTTTGTTGACGACCGAGAAAGAACTATTACAAGAAGTCAAGAAGGAGGATGAGCTACATTTTTCTCTAGTTGGCAAACCAAAGGTAATATTGACTTCTACAAATTTAGAAAATTTTCCTACTGAAGTTAGAATCTTCCTTGATGAATATGCTAATATTATTGTGGTTGAGTTACTAAATGCTTTACATCCTGTGAGAAGTATTAGTCATCACATTGACTTAATACCTAGTGCAAGTTTACCTAATAAGGTAGTCTCCATATTAACTCTTCAAGAGAATGAAGAGATCAAAGAACAGGTGCATGAACTTTTGGACAAAGGTTTGGTGAAAGAAAGTTTGAGTCCTTGTGCAGTACCCATTGTGCTTATCCCAAATAAGGATGGTGGATGGTGAATGTGCACGGAATCCAGAGAAATTAATAATATCACTATCAAGTACATATTTCCTTTACCTTCCATTGATGATTTGATGGATTGTTTGAGTGGCTCAAAGTATTTTTCAAATATAGATTTGAAAAGTGGTTATCATCAAATAAGAATAAGAGAAGGGGATGAATGGAAGATTGCATTCGAGAATAATAATGGGTTGTAGGAATGGTTAGTATTTCCATTTGGGCTTACTAATGCACCTAGCACTTTTATGATGTTGATGAATGAGGTCTTGAAGGAATACACTGGAAAATTACAATTGTGATAGTGTATCTAGATGATATTCTCATTTTTAGTTAGAATAAAGAAGAACATTTGAAACATCTTAAATTGGTGTTGGAAACATTGCAAAATGAGAAGTTGTTGATAAATATGAAAACGTGTAGTTTCCTGAAGAAAGAGTTAATTTATTTGGGATTCATGGTTTCACAAGAAGGGTTGAAGATGGATCCAGATAAGATGCAAGCAATTTTAAGCAGGCCAATTCCAAGAAGTCCATACGAGGTAAGGAGTTTTCATGGTCTTGCAAGTTTTTATAGAAAATTCAATAAGAATTTTAGTCAAATTTGTGCACATATAATAGAAACCTTCATGGGAATTAGACAACATTTCAAGTGGACAGAAGCACCTGATGGAAATTTCAAATTGTTGAAGAAAAAGATCGCTGAGAAGCCTATTATATCTGCCAAGTTTTGATAAGGTTTTTCAAATAGGGACAGATGCTAATGGGACAACAATAGGGGTTGTTCTAAGTCAAGAATAGACACCAGTAGCATACTTCAGCGAGAAGTTAAACGAGTCAAAACAAAAGTATTCTTCTTATGACAAGGAGTTATATGTTGTTTTACAATCTCTTAAGAAATGGAGACATTGATTGATTCCCAAAGAGTTTGTGTTACATTCTGATAATCAAGATTTGTAGTTTGTAAATAGTTAACCTAAATTGAATCAGAAACATGCTAAGTCGGTGGAATTTTTGCAAAACTTTACCTTTGTGATCAAGCATACAATTGGAAAATCTAATAAAGTTGTTGATGCTGTAAGCAGAGTAAGTTTTATATGGCAGGAAATTAAGGTCAGCTCTTTGGGATTTGAAAGTTTAATTAATATGTATAAAGAAGATGTGGATTTCAAAGATATATATACAGCATGTGAGAATCTAGTTACCCATAATTGAAGCGAATGGTTGGACTACATGTTACAAGAAGGATTGCTGTTAAGAAATAATAAGTTATGAATTCAAAAAAATTCTATGAGAGGAAATTTGATACAGGAGAAACACAGTGGAGGTTTATCAGGGCATTTTGGATAGGATAAAACATATGCTCAGGTGAGTACTTTTTTATTTTTTGTCAGGAATGCAACATGATGTAAATAAGTGTGTTGAAAAATGCAGGATATGTCAACATGCCAAAGGAAGAAGACAAAAGACTGGACTATATCAACCCCTACCTATTCCAACTAGGCGTTGGGATTCCATCAATATGAATTTTGTTCTAGGATTGAATAGAACTTGGAGGGGAAATGATTCTATTTATGTAGTAGTGGATAGGTTTTAAAAAATGGATCATTTTATTGCTTGTAAGAAAACGAATAATGAAACAAGCATTGCTAATTTATTCTTCTAAAAAATTGTAAAGTTGCATGGTTTACCTTTAAGCATTGTGTATGATAGGGAAACAAAACTTTTTGGTCATTTTTGGAGAAATTTGTGGAAGAAGTTGGGAACCAATATCAGTTTTAGTTCTACTTATCATCCTCATACTGATGGTCAGAGTGAAGTGGTGAACAAAATCTTGGGAAATATATTGAGAAGTCTTGTAAAATCCAAAATAATGGGATTTAGCTCTTGCTTAAGTTGAGTTTGATTCCAATGATTCACCTAATAGAAGTACAAGAATGAGTCTTTTTCAGATTGTATATGGAATGCAACCGAGGGGAGTATATGAACTTAGAAATTTAGGAGGGTGAGATAGGAGAGGTGCAAATGGTGAATATTTTTCATTTAGCATGCATGAGCTACAAGAAAATGTTAAGAAGAAACTGTAGGAAAGTGTCGAGAAATACAACCAGAGAGAATACATGAAAAGAAAGGAAGCTAATTTTCAGGTTTGAGATTTAGTAATGCCCTATATTAGGAAAGAAAGGTTTCCTAAGGGAACCTACAATAAATTGACGTTCAAGAAGATTGGACCTTCTAAAATTTTGAGGAATTTTTCTGCGAATGCATATGAATTAGAACTTCCTTCTAATATTCAAATCACTCCAATTTTTAATGTTTCATATATATATCATTTTAAAGATTCAGGTGCTCAGGAAGAAGAAATAATCTCAAGAGAAGATGATTCATTTATAGATTGGAAAGGATAGTTACTTGAGAAAGGACAACCTCAGATTGAAGGTATCCTTGACAAAAGGGTTTCAAAGAAGACCAGGGACAAAGAATATTTTCAATATTTGGTCAAGTGGAAAGGTCAACCATCTGAAGATGCAATGTGGATGAAAAAAATGGATATTTCCAAGTATAAAGTGAACCCTGAAGACTTATTGAAGATTTATTTTCTTCCTTGAGAGTATGATGGAGGAGCATCAAGTCAAGATTATCTACTTGATGAATAAGCAGTTAATGCTGATTTTATGCTCCATGTAATTTTTCTAGAAGATAGGGTTAGTTGTCGATTCTTGTAATTTGTTTTATATAGAGAGATGGTTTGTGTAACACCTCGGTTTTGACCCCATTTTCATTAAATGTATATGATGTATATATTGTAATCAATCATGGTGTGGAGCTAAAGAAAAAATCCCCACCATCGATTGAACGTTTTATGTTTCAGCGATTAAAATTGTTGCCGATGGTATATTCGTGCTAGTCGACACATTACAATTTTTGCATCATTTAAATATGCATTTTAATTAAAATACCCACAACCAGCTATGTCTATACAACATTAAAAGAGGTGGGGGCATGATTTCCTAAGGATAAGGATGGGGGAATATTTAACCTCTGGGGCCAATGGGGAAAATAAAAATGTCAAAGGGAGAACCCATCAAACTTTCAACTACCTTTCTTGTCTCATTCACCCAATCGTTTAATTCTGCCATAAATTGGTTGAAGTAATTATTGCATGGGAATGGGAAGAGTATGGGTAGGATATTCGAATTTGGGGAAAACCCATTTTTGGGGAAAATCAATTTTGAATTTTGGGGCAAGTAAACACCCAAAATGCATTCCCATTTGGCCATACATCCACATTCTTCATTTTTTTCTCATGCAGGGAAGCTTGGAAGCTGTTTCACCTCCACAATTTTGCTTGTGGCATGTTCTCCTTCACGATTTGGGCTCCTGGGCATTTTCATCATCATCATTCACCCACGTTAGGGATTTCTCATGCGGGTTGGAATTTTTTGTGTGTGAAATTCATTTTTGGGTTGTTGTGTGTGTGTTTTTCCCTCACGTGGGCAGTCATTTCTTCATTCTCATGGGATGTGGATTCGTTTTTGTAATGATATGTGGTTGGGTTTCTTCCCCCAACGTTTTTGTTGCATTTTGCCAAATGATTTCCAAGATAAAAATCAGTTTTGAATTTCCTAGCAATTTGGAGGAGAGACCACGTTCTCTTGGGTGTGGTTGAGTTCGTTTTGGCCATGTTAGGGCCAAAACGTCCCCAAGAAATCAAATTTTCCATTAGGGGTTTTTCTTACCCTCCTTGGCAATTCATTTTGTTGCTGAACTGTTTTCCTCAACCCAGAAATTGTGTAATTGTTGTGTATGAATTTGTGCTTTGGTCTGAGTTGTTATGCTCCTTGATTTGGTCTGAATACAGTTAGGAGTGGAAGAGGTAAGTTGCTTGATAAATATAGTGCATGAGGAACCTCACTAAGAGATCTTGAGGGCTGATTATTCCTTACTACACATCCTGAATAGCACTAGAAGGGAATGCATAGCCTGAGGGACTGTACAACAGAGAAGGGGATGATTCCTTATGTTGGGTGTGTATGTGTTGGAAGAGCCAATTCAGATCTTGTGTAGGTGTCTATGGCTCTATGGTTGAGTTCAATAGCTTAGAAAACAAGCCTTTCCATCCCCTTAGCAGTCTGATAAACCCAATCATAGCTTTGGCTTGACTGAGTTTTGACATATATTTGGCTATGTGTGAGCCTACTTAGTTTCCTTATTCCTTGTGGGAATCATGCCCAGCTCGAGGGTGGAAGTGTTGCTGAGAGATTAAGGAGCACACTGGCCTATGGTTGGGTGGAACGTTGTAGGGACATAGATGGTTGTGGATGAGCTTCTTCATAAGATAAGTATTATGTCTATTTCATCTTTGCAATTGTATTTGATGTTTAATGAAAATTATGAATATGCTAAATGATTGAATGGAATGTAGTTTTCTTCCATTGTATGATAAATAATTATGCATCTATTCATGTTTTAGTTCAAAGCATTTCAAATTTTATCATGTGTATGTTCATGGGGCTAGTTGCCTGAGTAGATAGTATTTTGGTAGCATCCTCTTTGCCAGTCAGAGGGTTGGGGATGGTTTGAATGTAATAAGGACAATTTTCCACATATGCATTGAATCTTGCAAGAGGGTGCTTGAGGATATGGTAGTTATAGATTTACTTTCTTAGGAATTTAGATCATGTTGTTGTGGATCTGACAAGTTTTTTTTTGTTCTATTTAATTTTAAATGATCTAAGTGTAAGGGGGTGCAAAAGTGTACAAGAGTGTGCAAGAGTGAGCAAGAAAGAGATAGAGTATATGTACCAGTGTTTAATGAAATGAAGAACAAAGAATTAATACTCTGCATAAATGTTTCTATCTGATGTCTTCTTTTCAAAAACCAGACGTATGATTATTTCTTTGTATGAATGAATCTTCAGTAATGATTAAATGATCTATGAAGATAGAGAGATGTATAGTTGCACATAAGATTGATCACTCATGAATCAATTCTATTGTTGCAGTCTGAATTGAAACATGCGAACTTAAATAGATAGACGATTATGGATGATTTCCCCAATAGAAAAGTGAAGATTCATATGTGTTAAAGCGATATCTGCATCTGATCTCATATCAACGACCAGGAAAGAGCCTGCAAGAAATCGATGGCTTAGAAGAATTGGGAAAAAGGAAGTTGCGGAAGGAAAATTGCGGAAACCCATTTTGGAAAATGAGAATGCGTATCCGAAATCTGCAATCCATAATCCGCAATCTGATTTCAGAAAGGACCGTTGCAATCGCATGATTACGGAAGTCATTTTTTGAATTTGGAAAAAGAACCCCGCAATCTGCAATTGCAGAAAGAATATTGTGGAAAGGGCCTTGCAAACAAGGTCTTGTGGAGAACTCAACTGCGGAATTGAGTTGTATAACCAATCATGCGGAGAACCAAGTTGGGAAAACTGGTTGCAGGAGATCCCAGCTTGTGGAAAGTTGGTTTCCGAGGAATAATTGTGGAATCCTACTTGGGGAAGGCGATTTAAATCAACAATTTAGGCTGAAAAAGACAACTTTAGGTCTTCTAGCTTTCAACTGCCATAATTTATTTAGATGATGTTTACAAAAAAAATTCATCCCCGATTTATCAAAATAGTAATGTGGAAATTGGGTACATTATGACCAATAATGAAATATTTAATACTAAATAGATAGATAGTCGTGCTTATATAACTAAATTCCTAATCCAAATATGATAGACTTATGTTTGTATTTCTTTATTGTTATAGTACAAAGGGGAACTATATTTTTTCGTGTTCATATATATTAGGTCTAATCAAGTGTATATGAAGTCTTCATTTCATCAAGAAATTCATGTCTCTTATCAATTTTAGAATCTTTACAAAGAAGTCCCTATTATTTTCAATAAGAATGTGAATTTGCACGTTTCCAATTTTTCCCAATCTCATATTGATAAAAATCAATGACATATTGTATTTTTCTTTCATTGTTTCTATCCATCATGTTGTATTAGGGAATTTTAGAATGTGAATACTAAGAACGTCATTGAAATTAGGATCTTGCAACTACTGGTGTTTCCAATGAAGCTTAAGCATCCAACGACAATAAAGACATGTCAAACTATTACATAAAACCTCTTGAGTGAAACACTAGCCTTTGAGAAAGGATATGGGTTCTATTTATATGCTTGAGCACTAGGTACAGTTCTCGAGGCCATATACATATTCATGAGATTAAACATGGGTTTTAGGATCTATATGAAGCTTACAAAAAAATAGGGATAATAATAACACATTGAACCACCACATGGGTTATCTTGAGTATATCATTGGCTTCCAAGTGGGGATATGGGAAACATTTGGATGTTTTTATCACATGGCATGGGTCTCAATGTCCTTGACACAATCAAGTGAGGAAAACCAATACTTAATCCCTAAGTAAGGATTCCAATCATCCATGGAAAGTATGGATTCCCTGATCCAAAATAAAGGAACTCGTGAAGGTATCATATACATTTGAATGGGGATATGGGGAACCAATTGGATGTTTTGAGCACCAAGTATGGGTCTTCATGTCACAAATATGGTTGTGGGATAAAATTCAATCCATATTCATGAAATGAGGTTTCTATGCATCCAAGGACAATAATGACATATCAAACATCCATAGATGACCCTGTTATGGTATATTTATCCTTTGAGTAGGGATATGGGTGCCATTTGTTGGAGAATCACATAACTAGTATTCCAGGAAAGAGGTGGTGTCTAGAGACATTATTACAACAAAACATATTTGATCATAACTCAACATACAAATAAATATAAGAAACCAAAAGATTTCCATTCATAACACATGGTTATTACACTACATTACACACTTAAAATTGACCCATAGGGTCATATTATATAGCACCAAGATGTAACCAACTTCCTTTAAGTGAAGAATTCGATGTCTAAATAGATGGGTTAGAGAACATAACAACCTTGTTATATTTTTCATTGTTTTGCACCCTAGTCATATATTCTATTTCAATTGCATGACTAATCAAATGCTTAGTCTGTTATCTACTAGACTCAGTTGAATTCTTAGTCCACTTCTTAATTGAAATTTTAGTTGAGACCCAGTTGAATATTGATTGTCTAATAATTATCTTCAAAAGATTGAAATCTATAATGTACTAGAAAATCCTATTGTTCCAACACCCTCCATTAGCACAATGCTCTAGACATTTAGGAGGTGAATTTACTTTTACACACTAGACCCTATAGATTTTGAAGTTATATTCTTATTGTTTCTTCAATCCCAAAATTAAATTTTCACATTTAGATATAAAAGAAGGAATTTTGACATCGATTTAGGGTGACGAGAAACCCAAACAAGGGGAGAAGCAAAGCATCTAAGACAAGTCTTTAATTAATTATGGTTTGAAATTCCTAAAACTATAAAATATTGTATGATACTTAGATGAGAGAGTTACTAAGAATTTAATTGTTAGCAATGTTTGATGCATTTTGATTTGTAATTTGTGATTATAAATTTTAATTGAAGAAGTGGTAATTTCACTCAAAAATTACTACGTGTCTAAATCCTACATGTTATGAATTTCATTGTGTAATTTTTTTTGTTTTTAAATGTTAAACACATGCAAGGTTGCACCAATTCTAGTAGTATAGCTCTTGTATCTTTATTGATTTTCCAGTGATTCCAATCATTGCATTCTCTTGTTTTTACCTTCGAGAAGACCTAAGTGGGGCCAAATTGTGAGTTTGAATCCGCGAGAGGAGTTTGTGGTATCACCCATTTAGATCAAAAAACATATATACCATTCCACTCATGCCTAGAATTTCAAGTTCACTTCACATGTAAAATAAGATTTTGATGAATGTTAAATTTTGTGTGTACTCTTCAATCCAAACCTTACCCAAATTTATAGAATGTTATTTGTTCTTATAATGTCACTTACATGTAAAATACATAATTAATTTAAATCATACTCCAATTTATAGAATTTCATTTTTTTTAATACAAAAAACACTCAAATGTAAAATCCATAGCTCTTCTATAAAATTTAAAATCCACAACTATAAAATCTAAAATTCACAGTTCATAGAAATACAAGATCCATATATAATCCACTCTAAAAAGTCAACCCCTAATCTCTTCTAACAACATAAATGACAAGTATATGGTAAAACCACAATAATAGTGCTAAAACAATTGAACTTACAACCATATCAACTTCTACCAATGGACATAAATCCTTCTACCAATCTGTAACAACATATGTTACCCTTCTTAACATGAACCATTTTTACTCGTTGCTAGAAAGGATGTTGTCATATGATGTTAAAATCATAAGTTGACGAGTTACATGTATAACTCAAAATCAAATCAACAAGTTGAACATGTATATCAAATTTTAGTTTTGACTTTACTAAATGAAAAATTTGCAATTTAACTAAATATTTTATAGCCAAATTCCTATTAACATGTCGAAGTCATATAATGTTTAGACTACTCCAAGTTTTAATACCACATTCTTAACTAGTTAACACTTATCAACTTTTGCTATAATTCATAATTCATTATTGACATTTAAAAATTATTTCAAGTCCAAAAACATATACACCACTCTACCCAATATTTAATACTATGAAATTTCAAATAAGAGTGAGAAATACACAGCAAAACAAATGGAGTGTCCTTCTCTCTTCTCAATATTAATTTCTAAATATAGGAAATACAAAACTTGTGTTTTGATAAATCTTCTATATTGAGAGGTATTATTCACTAACTTCACTAATAAATGCATAACCAAATAAGTACTCTTGAGTACATCAAATACTAACTCATAACATCTAATGGGAGTAATTAGGATATTTGACAATGTCCTTTAATTACAACCATTACAAACAAAAACATAAACAATTCAAAATGTTGTCTCTAAAATTCAAAACTATTGATTGCTAATGCCTTGTTGAAGATGTAGGCTAGTTAGTTTGTAGATAAAAAAAATAGTAAGTTGATGTGTACATTGTTTATAAGCTCATGTATGAATTGATAGCAAGTGTCAATCTGTTTACTTTTGCAATGAAACACATTATTCTTGGATAAGGAAATGGATAAGTTGTTGTCACAAAATATAGGAGGTTTCTTATTTTCTTCATATACAAGGTCACTTTATAGTCTTCTCAACCAATTTATTCACATGATCTTGAGGTTACTTCCACATTATATTGAGGTTACTTCCACATATTTTGTTTATGCTGAAAATATTGTAGCAATAGGTTGTTTCGTGGAATCCCACTAGATCAAATTTGTGCCCAAATGAAATTTATACCTAAAAGTACTCTTCCTATCATCAATGTTTCCTACAAAATTACCATCTATATATCCAACAAGTGAGTTATCTTTAGAATTGGAATATCAAATACCATAATTTGTTGTACCTCAAAATTCTCTATCCAACCTTCAAATGAGAGTCCTTGGGAGACTTCAAAAATATGGTATTGAGACTTATTGCGTACATAATATTTGGTTAGGTAGTTGTAAGATACATAAGAATACCTACTAGACTCTTATACATTTTGGAATTAATGTTTTCTCCTTTATCACACTTTCTCAACTCTGCACATATTGCAATATGTGTGTTTGTTGGTTTCCACATGTTCATTCTAACTCTCTTCAAAATATAAGTGGCATACTTCTGTTGACAAATAAAAAATCCTTACAAAACTTTCTCTACTTATATCCAAATAAAATACTTCATTAAACAAAGATTAATCATATCAAATTCTTCCTTCATGGTTGTTTGGAATTCATTCAACATCAAGTTATAGGTATATATCACATCATCAACATAAAGACAAACTACTATGATATTCCTTTGTTGATATGTTTTTTCGTAGGGTGTCAGCTAATTGATGTTCCTATTGTAGAAATAACATCTCTAATTCTATGAAGAAATAGATCCTTTATATTAAGAAGAAGCACAAGATGTATATCTATCTACAAGATAATGAATTGATGATTATTATAATAGTATTACATCCTTATAAAGGAAAATTGATTTGCTGGAAGACAACTCATGCTAGCTCATAAATCAGGCTTACTAAATATGATAAGCCCCTATAGGTGTCTAAAGCAATTTCCAACTCTGCCAAGGAATTTGTGAATTAGATCAAGCATGAGTGATGAAAAAACATGATAATCCTAGAATATGGAGATAAAATCATGAAGGATGGGTTGGAAACAAAATATAGCAGTTTCCTAGTTGAATAACTTTACCTTATCGACTGAAAAGTTGGATTAAACAAGGATAAAGACATAATTTGTAGGAAGGCATAGTTACTAATTCCGACAGTTAATAAAGTAGGCAGGATCTAACCTAAATTATGATAAAGGTGCTCATGGGATATATATGGCAAGTGTTAACCAAGTGGTGCAAGTAGATGCCAACTATCTAGGCTAGTACATAGGAAATTAATCAGTAATGATTAAATATTGTTATCCTAAGTATGGGTTGGGTTTATAATATCCCAAAACCACCCTTTAAGCATGACTTTATGATGGATTTATATGAAATAATCAGATGCATATATGCATATAGATGCATATAGGTGCATATTGTTGGGCCAAATTAATGTCATTTTAATTCCATTGTCGTAATTGCCTAGCCATTTAATTTGTCAATCTGAGGTTCATAGTCTTACGAAGCACCTACAAAGTATATGCAAGACTGAAGTGAAATTAAGCTAATCTAACCCCCCGTGAAACTAAGACTAATCTAATCTAACCCCCCTTAAACTGAAACAAGAAATTGCTAATCTAATGCTGGAAGATGAAACACACGGCTGGAAGTAAATTGCATAAAAGAAAGACAACATATGAAGAGCAACAAGACAACACATGTGAGCTCACATTATCAATAAAGCAATCTTAAATTACATCACAAGAATCAATCATAAATCATGAAAGCATCAAACCAATATCATGAACAAAAGCTAATAATTCCCTTCTCCATATTACAAAGTCAAGATTAACTTCTACAATCTACTATTCTCTAAGCCTAATCTAAGATCTAAAATATTCTAATATAATATCCCATTTAATAATTATTATGAAATGAAGAGAGAGAACTCTCTTTTATACATGAAGGAAATAACCATCTCATAATGAGATCCACTATTCACTCAACCACTCAACTACTTTCCTATTATTTCAAGATATGATCCCTTGAAATCCTCCACATATCTTTCACAAATTCTCCACATGTCTCTCAACCAAATCTCCATGATCTTCTCCTTGGAATATTCTTTTCATAACTATCTCCTTGAAATGATGGAGGAGATATAGGTGAAGTCTTTTCTTTGAATTAATCCTTCACATATTCCTACACATTACAAAGCTCATCCATACTTTGAGATATTAATGAAAAACATGTTAATTTTCTAATATTTAATCATAAATTCACTTATAATACTAAAAATAAATAAAGTGGAAATAATAAGGTGAAACCCACATATATGTATGGAAATGGTATGGTAAAAGGTTAATGGGACGATGAAATGTGAGGAATAGAGGAAGATAAAGTGGATGAAAAATGGACATTTCTGCGTCCCAACATACTCCCCAACTGAACTTGTTGCATGTCCTCATGCAATCGTGTATGGCTCTTCTCAAAAACTTTTGGCATATACACTTTGGCTTTGATTGATGATGTCTTTTTAACAATGAATATTTCTAGAGTGTGAAACACATGAGTAACAACTAGCATTTCCTTATGGTTGGTTCTTGTGTGACAACCATTAATATAAATAATGTTGGTTCTTGTGTAAACAACATTCATTTCATGATGTGAAATGCATTAGAAACAACTGGCATTTTCCTTATGGTTGGTTTTTGTGTGACAACCATGAATGTAAAGAATGTTGGTTCTTGTGTTAACAACATTCATTTCGTCATCTGTTTTCTAGCTGCATAATAATTTAACCAGGCACTCACTGAAAATGATAAGCTATTAATGTGTATAGAAAGCATCATTGTGCATAAGAAAGCCTTTTCTTTATGAATCATGCCAATATGTATATCAATGTGTATGAAGAAAAGTGCAATAGAGGATTTGTTGGAAAAGAAATGCTCGTGAATGGTAAATGAGATGAAAAATGGGTGATGATGATGAAAATAATGGAATGATAGTAGTGAGTATGTATTGAATATAGTTCCCCCTCCTCAACTGATGTGGTTGCATGTCCTCATGCAACCTAGCATGGGTTGTGAAAGAAATGGAGCATGGTGAGGGAATTTTTCAAATTATTCATTTCTAGCATGTAAGGAATTGCATGATTAAAGTTTAGAAAACAACATACCCCCACTTACCCAAAAAGTAGATGAACGATGCAATAGGAATGTAGCTGATGCCACTGGATTGTGGAATGTGTCACTACTACAGCAACTGTAACTGCTTGATCATGGGCAGTAGAGGAATTGGAACTATTGCTGCTGAATCATGGAGAATATGTAACTGTAAATGCTACTGTGGCTGTAACTGCTAGAACTGTTGTAATGTGAAGCGGAGGAATCTGAACTGCTACTGATAAATAATGGAAAACGTGGAAGGGAGAAAGTGGAACTATGGTATACTCATAGATCTGAAGTCATGTTTTTGCAACTACTGATCGAGTCATGAAAAATAATGTATAGTCTTCACCCACTACAAAACCCAGTGGTACAATTCTATTCATGTGAATAAATGTGTCAAGGTCGAGCATGAAGAGAAATCATTGGATTACCGGCCATTGATGAATGCCGTTAACCAATGTGAGACAACTCACCAGTGATGTCAATGAGTGCCAAGGTACCCAAGTACATCTTGCGAAGTGCGAATAGATGTGCTGATGTTGAGCCACTTGCAAGATCTGACGATCAAGGGACATTG
>LPNX010041141.1:205647-230893 GCA_001517045.1 Pseudotsuga menziesii
AACTAAGTTTTGGTGGGAATAATCAATAAAGGTATCCACTAGTTTCTTGTAGATTGATTTGTTCCTTTCCTTTGGATTAGTTTTGATTAAAATTTTTATCAAATATTTTAGGTATAAATTAGATTTTACAATTTGTCATCTTAAACTTGTGTAGCTAACTTTTAACATATTTGGTTTGTGAATAAACTATCCTAGATTCAAATCCTAGGCTCTATTAAGTGTCGAGAGGGATCAAATCTCCCGAGGTGCAAACCTCCTTGAGTGCAATACCTAAGACATAAGATTAAGAGTTCCCATTCAAAAGAAAAGTTACCATTGGGAGTGCCCATTCAATACTTGATAGAGATGTTGATACTTGAAGAAAAAGTTTATATGTGTTTGAATGGGCACTCCCAATCTATATGTGTTTGTATGAAAACACATATAGTTTTCATACAAACACATAAATCCTAGCCATGTCTCATTGTGCCAAGCCACAGCATAAAAATTATGAAAGAGTGACCAACCTTTAGGTCTTTTAGTGTTCACTGTTTGTTGTTAAATAACAACAGTTTGGAAAGTTGGATCTAAGGAAACCCCATTTTAAAGTCACAAGGCATTACATTTGATAGAGATTTATTAATTTATCTTAGTTAGAAGTTTAATTAGTCCATATTCGGTTAGAGATTGATGTTTCCATCTTC
The DNA here is from genome assembly GCA_001517045.1 of Pseudotsuga menziesii. Classification (NCBI taxonomy): domain Eukaryota; kingdom Viridiplantae; phylum Streptophyta; class Pinopsida; order Pinales; family Pinaceae; genus Pseudotsuga; species Pseudotsuga menziesii. The sequence continues at coordinate 206,331 of LPNX010041141.1, forward strand.
ACCTAGAATTTTATTTAATATTTAATTTTAGCAAATTTAATCTGACTTGACTAGGAAAGGATCATGTCATGCTGGTTTTGTTTTGGAACTCACTCTGGCCTCTAGCCTTTGGCCTTGAGTTATCTGACTTGACCAGAAAAGGATCCTGTCATGCTGATTTGGTTTTGGAACTCACTCTAGCCTCTAGCCTTTGGCCTTGGAACTCAATAGACATCATTCTTAAAAAAGATATAGATTTAACCTTGAATTTTTATATTTTGTGTTTGAGTAAGTTCCAATTCCAAATACAATCACAATCTAAATCTAACATGGTATAAATAAAAATATATTTCACTTTTCTTTCTTTTATTCCTAGTCCAACAATTTGTATATATTGTATTTGACCAAGTTCCAATTCCAAATACAATCACAATCTAAATCTAACTTGGTATAAATAAAAATATATTTCACTTTTTTTTCTTTTATTCCTAGACCAAATTTTTTTGTAAATTAGTTAGTTTAGGAATTAGCTTTTTATTTTGTGGACTTTATATGATTGTCATTTGTATTAAGAAATGATTAAATACAATGTTAAGATAGCTTTGTTTTTTTATTTATATCGAAATATAAATAAATTCGAAAATTCTTATTTCTTTTTATATATATTTTTTATCATTTTAATATGTTACAAACTCTATGCTATAAATATCACTTTTCAATTTTCTAAAATGATAAAAATAAAATAAAAAAATAAATATCAAAATTGTTAAATTCACATACTATTCTTAGTGTCTAAACAATAATATACAACTCTTTAAAAACAATAATATACAATTTTTAAAAAGTAAACGCAACTTATGAGCATTTTCAAATAAAAACATAGACAACTTGACACCAGTCAATTATTACTATTTTTAAAAGTACTTTCAAGAACTGAATTTAGCGAGCCTTTTCAAATATAAAACAGAGACAATTTGACACCAATCAATTTCGCAAACATATAATTGGAAAAATATTTCAGATATATTTAAAAACTATTATAAAGAATAAAAGAGTCAAGTGGACATTCTAGGCTTGCAGACATTTAATTGGAATTGGATGAAATATTTTAAGAATATTTCAGATATATTTACAAACCGTTATAAAGAATAAAAGACTCAAGGGAACATTAGGAGCAAGATGCAGAAAGTGTAAGAAAGTGCAAGTGTATATATGGGATATTTTTTTTTAATATGCTTGATTTATAATGTTCATAAATTAGGTTTGAATTAATAATTTTTAAGAAGTGTTCTTTTGTATATGATAGATGTTCGTCAAAGAAGTGATACCTCTCATATAAAAAATTATTAAATCAACTTTTTAATTCTTAACTTTGACCCTTTAATTTTTAAATACTTTTCAGTTTATGTCGTTAAATTTATGCGATATTTCATTACAGTCAAACGATTGCATGGGAACCTCATAACCAACAATCCATATTTTTAAAATAAAACTACAATCGAATATTTGCATACACTATACAGTCAAATGTTTAGTGAGTTTTTATTTAAATGTAATTAGGGTGTTTGTAATAGTTTGTTTGACCTTTGTGGATGTGCTTTACCAAGAAGAAACGTAACCAATTACCTCATATTTGAATGGAAAACCGATTGTCTGAGATTTTGTTTCATCTGAGATTATATGTGTAAAAAGTTGAATGAATTTAATTTTGTTGATAAACATTTTAATTTGGGAGAGACAATCATCCCGCGGTTGGGTGTCTTTCCAGACCAAAGAAAAATCGAAACCAAGCTTCAATCTTGAGCATCGGATCGAGTTCCTCGTAACTGTAGCTGAAACATAAATACTTCCCTCGAACGCAATTAACAACCGTCATTCTTTAACCTAATCATAATTATCAAAACCTTTTGGTTATTGTCACTAACTAAATACTAAGCATGTTGTTATTTTTAAAATCTTAAGATTTTATAAAATATTTAATAACTAAAATATTAGGTATCACCATGTGTTATGATGGACTCTTTTACTGCATCATCCAGAGAGGGATGGATAGTTGAATAAGTCTCTTAAGATGGATATAGTTTATGTCATTGCAATGCTCACCAAATCCCCTGGTGTAACACACCAACTCTTGAAACCGATAGTATACGTACCTTTGGACCCGTGGTTTTTCTTTATACTTATTCTATATGCATTTTTTTAAATTATGTACTTTAAAAACATTACATGGGAATATTAAATTTCCAATATTAGAAGTGTTTAGATTAGAACAAGTTGCACGTGTGAAATATTTAAACGGGTTGGTGTGTGTTATAATAACCATACTAAAAATAAATAAAAATGCTATTTCGTAGCTTCCTTTTTAACTTGGAATTTCCATCACATAGGAGATAACACAAGGGTTGTAATTTGTATGAATATATATATTGATAGGGTTAAAATGATGTCGTGTCAAGGAAACCAAACAAACTACCTTGACTTACAAACTATTTTCTTGCTGTATTTAAAAAAAAAAGAATAATTGGGGAAGGATTATTGCTTTATGAGAATGGGATGTCATATTGGATTAATTAAAATAATTAACATTACTTTATTAAAGATCAGCATTCTACGTGGAAGTTCATTTAGATGTTTTATAAACGTTTTATGTTAGAATATATATACATATATATATATATATAATCTTTGAAAATATTAATATATGTAAATAATTTTATAATTTTTTGGTTGCTTTGTAAAATAAATAAAAATATATATATGGAGAAAATTTAGATAACTTTTATAAGAGATAGAAATAAAGTTATATGAGATAGTAAAGTTATATGAGATAGAAATAAATTAAATATCTCTTTCATAAGAGGTTTAGTGAAGTGTGAAGATAAGGGTATCAATTTTTTTGAAAATTATTTATAGAAAATTTAATATTGAGAAAAAAATTTAAATATATTATAAATAAGAAGGCCACGGAAATCATCCTAATTAGTTAGACCCTTATGAATTGACTATTAAATTTAAGTCAAGAAACTTTAGCCTTAATTGAAGGTAAACCTTATCATTATATTATTAAAGTCCTTCATTTGCATAGGTTTTATGCATTAGGTTTTTCTTAGGAAAATAGTATTTTTTTATTTTTTATTTTATTTTTGGTCTTTTTCATTTATTTGTTTTATTTTTTTGGGTTCTTGTTTTATTTTATTTCATTCATTTTTTATTATGTTTATTTGTGTTTTTTAAAACATAAGTTTAAAAATTATTTTTATACTTTTGTTTTTTATTTTTTTTAAAACTTTTGTTTATTTGTTTTGTTTTTAAATATATTTTTTTTATATCTTTGTTACACTAAAAAGTTTGTTTTTTTTTACATTATTTTTGTTTATTTGTTTTGTTTTTAAATATTTTTTATCTTTGTTACACTAAACAGTCTAATATTCGTAGTTCCATAAAAGCAAAAAATAAATAATATGTATAACTGAGACTTTATTTTAGAAATAAAATTTCTATATATAATGTTTTGAATATGTCATTTACAAATATATGGTATAGTTTTTCTTGAATTTATGTGAATCCTCACTTTTTAGAAATTAATATGAAATAGTATTGTTTTTATACTAATACATTGAAAATGGTTTTAAATGTCTTTATTTTCTGGAATTGTTTACAATTTTGTTAATAAAAATGTCTTATTTTGTTCATAAAAATATCTTATTGTAAAGAAAAAATTTCAAAATGTATATGTCTTTCATTATAATTTGTTTCTAAATGTATCTTATTTTGTTAAATTTCTAAAAAATACACTTGAAAATAGAAATTAAAAATATTTTATGACAAATGTGATTCAAAGGCCAAAAAAATGTCAAAATGAAAATGTGTGATATTGGTATACACCCTTTTTGAAACACAGCTAAAAATAGCTACTAAAATTAGGAGACAGAAAAACAAGAACTGTGTTGATTCTCGTTTCATAGTATAAGTGGTGAATGTATCATATTTAACAAAAAGTGAAAATATTCCTCGAATCTTTCGTATTTTAGGTATAACGTTTTCTTGTAAATCAGAATTGGGTGCACTTTACACCATCGAAAAGGTACTGAAATTCTATACAACTTTTCTGTTTTGATTTTTCCTAATTCCTTACCATTTGTCTAGGGTGGGCATTTTAGTAACATATCATTTAAAATATGCTTTTCTAAAAGCATCTTTTAAAATATTCTTTGTTACTAAAACTCCTACCCCAGACAAATGGAAATGAATTAGAAAAAGCTCAAAACAAAAAAGTTGTAGAGAATTTCAATACCTTTCCAATGGTGCCAATTCCGTCTAGTTTCGAGTTACGAGCAAAACGCTATGCCTAAAATACACAATATTCCTGAAATATTCTAGTTTTTTTTCAAATAAGATACATTTTGAGAAAAATAAAACCTTATGTATCTTCTAATGGGATGTCTTGCGACATTTCAACATCATCGAGATTCGAACAAACAAGATTTATGACATTTTTGAGCTTCTGTTTATTTGCTTCTTCTTTTCTTGCCTCTTGAGTGGTTCTTTGCATTTTGGCTTTGATTTTACTCATAGCATTTTCTAAGTGCTTCACCTACTTTTCAAGGGTATTTTCTCTTACTCAAATCTCTCCAACTGTTGCTTTCTGTAATGCATGCACATCCTTCAATCGCATCTTGGAGAAATCTAAGAATATCTGGCCAATGGTTCTGTCAATCTCATTGGAGTCTGGGGTTTCTAGTTCCAACACATCTCTGCTTAGTTGTACTTTGATCGGGTGATCTCCTCTGGTTCGTTGGGTTTCCTGTGCTTCCAATGGGCTAGGTGCGTCCTACTTCTGAAGTACTTGTGGCAAACGATCTACTAAAATTTTGACTTCCTCAAGTGTTCTTCTTAGTTAAGTTAGCCTGTCTATGATAGTACTAATAAATTGATCCTGTTGTCTACCGAAGTCGTTGAAACTTGTCTCGATGGATTTTTGGAGGGATTTTGCTAAGGCTGTGACTTCCTCATCATTAATACGAGAAGTATTGGATTCCTTGTTAGCCTTTCATTTCTTGCACAAAGGTTCTCTTTGTACTTATTTATTTTGCACTTCCTGATGTTTCTCTAGCAGCAACTCATTTTGATTAGGTTAAGTTTTGTCTGGTTTTGTGGCATCTGTGTGTTGGTTATTCTTATATCTCGAAGTTGGTGATCTTTGCTATTTCCATTCTTCTGGACAATCACTAATAAAGGTTTCCAGATCTTCTTCCATGAGCACATATTGTGTCGAAAACCACTATCGTCGAGGGTCTCGTCATGGCTGGATGTAAACATAGTGAGGTCCTATTTGAAAATTGGTAGTTTGTTGAAAGTTGGACATCGTAGTTGCACTAGGTATTACTTGCTGCTTTACCAAGTTCTTTAAAGCTTCAGTATAGAAAAAGAATTAACTGTTGCTACTCAGTTGTCGGTCTTTATCTTGTGAGAACCACAAGTTCTGGTATCTCGCTCCTCTATAGGGGACATGTAAGTCGACCGGATAATAATATGATGGCTTAGAACACACAACAAACGATATTAAAATTAACAACCAAGCATAATGGAAAGGAGTACCTTCTTTATGTGCTGAAGCGACATCCTATAGCAGTTCATTAAGCAATAAATGAGACAAATTGATTTGAACTCTTTTTGCACATAGTGCAACCAATATTACTATTCCTACAGCACATTGCTTCAGTTGCGAGACACGAAATAGATTTTGTGTTAATATCATTGTTTCAATACGAGTAGTAGGGTCATTGATGGATGATATTAATAATTCTTTTCCAAAGCTAACCAGGTCATATTTTCCCTTAACTTTTGCAATCTAGGTTGGCTGCTTACCCTTCTCGAAGGTTGATACTGGGTCCAACCCAACTCTCGGTAGTCTTGTGATTGTTGAGATTAGGTCAACATCAACTGAATATGGTTTCCCTAACGATAGGAAACCTGCATGAAAGACTACCAATAACCGTTTTACGTAAGTGTCCACCTCTGTGGTCCGACCAAAGTGTGGCATGAAGAGGAGTGACAATATCCCTGGCTGTTCTAATTAGTTTTCCCAATGCATTAGAACAAATCATTTTGGTGATTTTGGTGTATCTCTGGCCATATTCATATAATTCTTCCTATCAAGAGCGTTGAGTTTACTAGTTTCTGAATCTTCAAAGGGTAGTTTCTCTGGCTGAAGCAGGATATCTTGCAGTACTTTCATACCTTTCGGTTTTTTAGGTACTACCATTGTAGCATAGCCCTTTCTAGGGATGATAACCAGTGGTGCATCCGTACTCCTTGGTGAAATGTATGGAAGCAGTAAATTCCTGGTTTCAAATTCCTCTTGCTCTTCCTACCACAGTGGGGTTGTTGTAGCTTTCTCCTTCCTCGGCTTCTTCATCGACCGCTTCCCCTTAGGCACTGATGGAGATATGTTTTCTTTCATTCTGCATTTTTCAGAAGATCGAGGTGGAACTTGGCCAACATCTGGCTGAGCATGGCTCCTTGGGGGTCTATGTCGAGTACCACATTCCATGGGAGTAATGTATACAGGTCTCACGGGGGGATTCAAACTTACTATTGTAATGGAGATAGATTGTTTTCCATTAATTGGGTTGCATATAATACTCACAGTTTTCTTGTTCGAGGAACAATGCTTCTGAATATAGTAACAATGCATACTATGAAACAACAACTTCTTGACAGTTGTCTCTCACATGAGCAGTCTATACTTAGAATGTACTCCATCTTTCAAACATCCCGGGGCAGCAATGTGGGTTATTTAAGGATGATTTTTTTGGCACGTCGTCACTTAGTTGGCATCGATAAGGACACTTATTGCTATTTATGGTGGACATGGTTCCAAGGTATGCCACCTGATTTTGTCGACATTTCTAGATTGATGAATGACAAGCATCCTGTTATTACTTTACTTAATCAATGTGCCAATCATGGCATCGCTTTATGATAGTGTCATTTCATTGGAAACTCCCACTTTTCTTTTGAGCTCTCCCAGCATGTTGTTGCACTCCTTGCGACTTGATTTTCCTTTTCATAATGTTATGAAAATTTAGTATATCAACCTTCTTTTTTTTATGTCCTATTTATCAGGTCACCGTGTATTTTCACATGTGTGAATCTTTCCACTTTGCACATTCCTTCTTACACATGGAGATTATAGCGAATGGGTCATTATAGCTCAAATATTTCATGATATTATAGCACTCCATCCAGCTGTGTGTATTCATGCTACATTGATGGAGTTCGTGTCTGTGACTGGTATTTCTTTAAATATCTTCTCCTTTATGACCTGTAACGCCACATCCACTGTTCGGTGTTCGCTTACAAATTCAAATGTATGGGTAAATCTTATAGCTAAGCTTTCCTATTCAATGGTTCCTGATCGCAGTTCTTCTGAGTTTTACCAACTTCTCTGTATCATTTGCAAAGTGTGTATGAATCGATGAACCCATTCTTGTCACGGATATTCTTTCCAAATTTTTCAACAATGCTCAATGTGTTTCCCAGGATCTCTTAGTCTTGTATATTTCTGATCAGGGCAATTAATCTCTTCCCCAAATATGATCTCCATTGATCTCCTACATTGTGTCTATTCAAAGATAGATTGTTTATGTGTACCCCACCATCTAGTGGGTGTAGCTTTCAACACATAGTCCAAAGAGGACAATCGCTGTGATTCTATGACTTTTTATTCAAATTCTACCAAAAAATATGCAAGTTTAGGTAATCCTTCATATGTAGGCAGTGCGCTTGCTTCATATTTTACCATTCAGACAGATCTTGTGATTCTTGCACATGTTTGCATGGAGACTTCATGTAGCCTGTTCTGCCAATTTTATAGAGCATTGCCTGAGTCGAACATGCACGAGCTTAAACTCTGCCAACTAAGGTTTCTATTAGATGTTGGGTTAATATAGTCTTCCTTCAAGGACATGATGTTGTACAACTGGTCTAGATAATTTTCTTTCCCTTCGCTATGTACAAGATCTACATATCGTTGTCCTTCAAGCGGATCAATTAATGAAACCACTCTTATTTCAGTATATTCAATCGATAAGATCCTTTTATTGAACTTTATAATAGTTTGGTTCTCTATTTCCCAATCAATTCCCAAAAGTATAGGATATCGGTGTGTGTCATCGAAAATTTCAATAACTTCGAAGTCGGCATATGTTCTTAAGCCTTTAACTTCCAAAAGCACTTGGGTTAGTCTATCTATTGGTAGAACCTTCAACAGGTTCACAAGCCTTAGATGAATAGGATACCACTTCAGTCACAGCTTATTCATGCTCTCCCATGTTTGTCTTGTCAATATATTGACATCCGAGCCAAAATATAATATGATTTAGTCCATATCATAATCTCCTATCTACGCAGTCATTTGTAGTTCTCGACCTGTCTTTAGTTTTCTCCCGATATGATTAACTATTTTTTCAGGTCGCACATCTTGTATGGTTTCTTCTATGAGTGTTGTCATTTCTGTGACAATATCTTTGTCATGGATTAGTGCTAAAAAAATTGAAAAATTATTTAATCTTACTAACCTTTTTCATTGGCAGGTTCCTGATTAGTTATTAAAATCGTTCGGGCATAGCTCTAACTTGTATAGATGTCGATGACTGATTAGTATCAACGAATTCTTGTTGCACCTTGAAGAATACGTCTTTCTCATGTTGGACATCTAGCAGAGCTTTCTTTTGTGCCGTAGGTCTCACCTGCAGTTGTCCTTGCAATGTATTTTGGTCTGCTCCCATCGCAACATATCCTCTTATAACTACAACAATGTGGGGTTGTCTTGGTTCGACAAAAATCACATGAATATTTTGATTGGGACTCAGATTAGGATTCTACATCGGGTTGGGGTTAATGACAGTTATAGCTAGCCATTTCACAATAAGTTGTAGACGTTGTTCGACAGTGTGATCAAATGCTTTACGATATGTACAATTTTTCATAGGACTTTGAAAATCTAGACAAAATGTCCTAGCCCCTGGGTTCCCACAATTATAACATATGATTTGGCCTCTTCCTCCACCAAATCCTCCTCGTTACTGCCATCGAGCTCTAAAATTTCCACCCCCCCTTTGCGGAGGGTATTGTTGTTGTTGAAGATACTGATTCTATTGGTATTGTGGCTTAGGATATTGCTTTAGTTGATATTGCATAGGCTGATACTGAGGGTACGCTCACTCAGCTTGCATTTTCTCATCATTTTTCATTAAGTAGGCATCCATCATTTTTTCTTGCAGAAGGTGAAGGGCTCTGCAGTCTTTCTCATCATGACCTACCGATTTACAAAATTTACATCACAGGCTAGCGGGTGCACTTACAATCTTCTGTAAGTATAGAAATTCCTAGGACTTGTGACCTCTAGTATGACATATTCTACACCAATGCATTCCTTGGGTGTTTAATGGGTTCGGCACACCTTCTGTGACATAGCTCATGAGCATCGAGCAATTATCTTTATGGTCTTCATCTGTTCTGCATCTTGTACACCATAGTTCCTCCTGAACTTCCTTTCTTCTTTTAATGTCCTGGAGCTACACCGTAAGATTGGCCAGTTGCGACTAAATTTGCATGATTCTCGAGCGAGTGTCTCCAACTAGCGAGGCTTCTAATTTCATTTCTATTTCAAGAGCCTCTATCCACAACACATGTTTTTGTTGCATCAACAAGGTTCAGATATGTGGTAACAAGGAGGCAATAAACCATTCCCTGTGTTGCACATTTGACATTTGAAAACTCACTCTATCCATTAATGTCTTAAATCTTTAGTCAAAGTCCCAAATAGATTTTGTTGGTAGCTGCTTAATCTCTTTGATCTTAGTGATGCATTGTGATTCATAATTTGGATTTTTGAATTCATCTATTAAACCTAGTCGAATTGTGTTGATTATTTTTGGGACAACTGCTATTGGTACTATGAAAAATTTCATATACCAGTCCAACGCACAACCTTGCAGAGTTTTGATCATCTGTTCTTTCTTGATATTCTCATCCTAGATATTCCGTATAGACTAGACAACATCACAAAGAAACCAATGTTGGTTTGGGTATTCCAACCCATTTCCATTTAATATTGGGAGCTTAATGTCAGTTCCATCCATTGTATTTCTTGCTAGTATAGTTGAAACAAAATTTGGACTAGCCAGACTTACTTTTTCACTATTCTATAGTGTTAGTAGTACTTGTATTTACATAATTACTTGGAGAAAGGTCTTCCAATCTTACCTCTGATACTGTAGTCTATTTGTAAGCATGTTCTTGTTTGGTAGCTTCATTTAACTCTTCTAACTCTTCGTCTCCTTCTGAGATTGACTGATATTCCTCTTCTTTGTCACAAGATCCTTCGTCTAAGTATGACACAAAATCATAGCCTTCTTCTCGATCTGTGCTACAACTCCATCATTCTAACAGATTTTTTCATCTTTTGTTGGACTTGAATCTTCTTCCACTTCTTAAAAACATTGGATCTAGTTCAGTTTCGCTATCTCCTGGGAACGTCTCACTCCAGGGTTCTGCTGAGACATAGCTACTCTTTTTTGTTCACTCTTATTGCATTTTGAGAATTCCTTTTTCACATAAAAGTAGTTTATCTACATATTTAAAGATGACAGGTATCTGCTGCATGGTCCTTGCAAAAAAAGTTCGCTCTACCTCATTGTATGAGTTTATTGTGTCAATTAAAAACTCAGTAATATATCCTTCTAGGATAATGTTTACCCAAAAATCCACAACTCTTGATATAGGGTTTCTTACTCTTTTCAGTCGCTCAATCAATTGTAGATTCCACTCTCTTGGTTCTCCTACTTGGAAATTTCTTTGTTGGGTTGTCCACTTAGACAACCACTCATGCAACATGATGAGAAACTCAGAAAAAAAAATCTCGTAAATGTTTGAATAAATGTGTCAACCCAACTAATTTGTTGGGTTCCACCAAGATCCTTCACTTTCTTTTCATTCAAACTCTAGCTCTTTGAAGTCCACTCAGTCTTGGATCTCTGGTTTCATGGGATGCCATAGCATATCCCCCACCACAACACTTCAAGGTCCCAACAACGAAACCAATTGTTGGATTTCTTCCCTCTCTTTGTCTCTGAACCTAGGTTCAGTCCCTTGTTCTCACCACAACAAACTCTAAGATATCAGCTTGATGGAGCATAGCTCAATTGGTAGCACTTGTGACACAGATGTCGTCTCAACCAAGATATCTTAGTTTTATGGGTAACTTCCAGAAGCACATTTCCACAGTTTGTGTGGGAGGGTGTTCTAGTATCTTGGCTCTATGCCAAGGTTTCCAATGAAGACAAGGGAGGTGGGTTACTTGTATGCACAATACTTCAGCACTATGTTGTGAGACAACCCTCTTGTATGCAATTGTTGAGGCCTAGAAAATCCTAGGTATCGACAATAGGGATTCTCCCCAATAACTGTTCCCAATCAGCTCGTTTATTGTTTGGTATGGGGATATCATCCAGTTTATAGTCTAGATACCATAGAGTTAAGAAACGGTTTAAGTCTATCTTACCGGTTGCCGCCCGGTCCACTGTTTATGTTTATTTTAATCTATGTTTTATGATGATATGCAAGTTCCTATATTTAAATGCATCTTGATTAGGAAGAAAAGGGTTCACAATGTGATGCGTAGGTTCTTACCTCCCGTCTTATCTCCTTTGTTCCTGAATCACAAAAAAAAAATACAACTAAGCTAAACCTATCTAATACTAACTAACCTATCCCTCGAGAGAAAATTATTATTTATGTGAGTAATGTACTATAAAATATGCATAAAGAATATTATAAGTATCTGATATAATTCAAAACACATGAATACAGTAGAAAGATAAACATAGAGATAGCTCAATGTTGATTAAAACATCATTCATTACTCAATTTGTTGCATAAGCTTCATCAAATAAGAGGAAATCATTCATAACATAGAAGTAATTCACAAGTTAGAACGATTTCACAGATTGGCAGAGTAAGTTGAAACAAAAATAATTCTATATTCAACCATCCACATAGCATGCATTTGAAATTTGAACAGCTCCTTCTCTAGCAGAAAAGAGTCAATCCTTCTTTATTATAAAAATAAATAGTTCCTCTTACAATAAGTGTTTCACATAAGCAAGCTAGAAAATTCCCTCCTCTCTTTGACCTCAACAATATTTATACATCTCAAAAGAATATTGACCTTCCTGCCCCTTGGACTCCCTTTACATTCGGTTACAAAAAAATTGTCTTTAGTGCATTAACTAATTAAAGATAAATACAAAATTTATTACAAATATATTTCCATGTGTACAAAAAGACCAAAAAACACTTTTAAATGGGCCCATTCAAATCAGCAATGAATTGCTTCCATACCTTAGCATCAGATGCAATTATCTGAAACTCAATTGGCTCTAAAAATTTGACTGTCACTTCATGTTTTGAAGACTGAGCCTTTATGTCAGCCATCCTAGCTGGGAGTAGCCAAAACGGATCCTCTAGAAGGAAGTTACTAACTACAACATGAGCAATCACATTATTAAGCACCCTTTCATCTAAGTTCTTTATCAACTATATGCTGAGCTCGTCTTTCTGAAACCTAGTATGTAAATGCTGCAAATATTCCTCATGAGGTGGAAGATCATCTAGCTTCCTCTTAGATGACATCTGACATCTATTATAGGTGGCAAGCACTTTCTTGGAGAACTCCCTGCATTTATCCACTATCTTTTGGACTGCCTCTATCAACTTTTCAGCATCTCTATTGTTGAAACTTATCAGCTCATACTCAAGCTGTAGTCTTTCTGTATATTTGATTGGTGTGTTTTTCTTTTGCTTCTAACTTGTTTCCAACCATGCTAATCTTCCTTGAATAACTTCTACAATGTCTTGAGTTTTGTCTTTGAATTCTACAGCTGTGTTTGAAATTTCCTACAGTCTATATTCTATTTGTTTGACTTCGAAAGCTTCTTCTATGATCTGCACCTGCATTTGATAAATCTTATTCCTGATAAAGAGTGCCTTCTTTGTCAGAGGTGTCACATTTGCCCTTTGTTCATTTGTTGTCTTTAATAACACATCCAAGGAATTGTTTCGGGCTTATAGTCCTCCTACTTGGGCTTCATATTGTCCTTCCCTTTGATTAACTACACACTTTTGTGCTTCCAGTCCTACAATTTTTTTTTTAACTCCCCTTTTTCCTTAATAAGGTTCGTGTTGGACTGCTTCAAAGTATCTCGTTCTTCCCCTAGAAATTGATAATCTTTCTATAACTTTTCATAGTCTGAGAGTATCTTCATACTTTCTCTTGGATTCTTTGCAGACCCTTTCCTCTTTCCTCAAGACTTCTTTCATCTCGACCATTTTGCCTTTGAACTGCTTAAGGGTCTCTGTGAGTTTTTCATTGTGAGCATTTGCGTATGCATTTTCAATGCCCAAGGAGGCCATTTGCTTCAAATTATCTTCAACATTTTTCACTACCGTTCTCTCCATCACTGTGGTGACTAGGGGTCAATCTCCCATCTTCAGAGTCTTCTCTGTTCTCCAAATGATGGATTTCATTTTGGGATCGAACTATACGTCCTCTAGACATGCCACATCATATTGTTTGGATGGGGTAAATGGTACTAATCCCATTTCAAATATGGGAAGATGGCCTCCTATAATTATGGTCCCTAAAGTGGATGGGGGTTCTTCTGGGTTATCTCAGGAAGGGCTCTGCTCTTGGTCTTTCCCACCTATATCTCCTTCATTTTTCTTGCTTTGTTCTTTCATAAAATATTCTAGGTCTTGCACTTCTTGTCCCGGATTCAAAGCTTCTTGAGCTATATGTTTTTATAGCTCAACAATCTTACCTTAGATGGCTTCCTCTTTCTTTTTCTTTTTTTTCCTAGCAGCTTATTCTTCTTCTTCTCACTGCTTTTCCTCAGCTAAGAGATTTTTGGCCCCCTCTACCATTCTTTGGGCAGTCTCTTCTTTAACTTTCTTGGCAGCCTCCTCCTCCTGACTCCTTGATTCTAGATTGCTGCTTCCACTACCTTTATCCCCAGTTGCTACTATCTTCAGCTTCAACTTCTTGTTCACAGTGGTCAAGTTGCAAATGTTCCTGCACCTCTCTTCTTCTTTGTCTACATAATCAGTAGACTCAAAATTTACTTTGAGTGCTTCCTTATAGGAAGCAACCTTTCCTTGAGAGTCATTACGATGAAAATAATTTTCACCAAAATGAAAATTTTCAAGCTCCTTGATAAATTCAGGGGCATTCTTGACCTTGGTAAACTTGTAACTACCCAAATAGAAGGGTAATGGTGGGTAAACAACCTTCTTCAGATCGAACAGGTGGCTTCCAAATCCATTAAGAAGGTGTTGTATGATCGCTTCTTTGTGGACTATATAATCTGTTGCATATTTAGGTAGTAATAAGGTAGCTTTCAAGCTAAGTTCCTTTTCGGGTAGGCTGTAAGCTACTGCCAAAAATGATGGTGTGAAGGATGCAATTTCTTTATTCTCCATATTGTTCATTAACATCCCTATTGGGTCTACCCTTGGAAGAATCCATCCAATGACTTCTGCATAAGGGAACATTTCAGGTCTTGTGGTCACTTTAGTTATCCCAGATCTCAACACTTTATCATACAGGGCCAGGTCCTCTAACCCTGGTTATGGAAATTTCTTTTCAATCAGCCAGTGATGAATCTGACCCCATTTGAACTCAGGATCAGCTCCAGTTATCGCCTTGGTATCCTCATAAATAATTTCTATCCTAGGTGCAGGTTCAACTTCTGCAACCTCAGCTTTTGAATCATAGTCAACAATCTTAACTTTCTTCTTCCCTTTCTTTGTCATATTATTGGGTGCAAGCATTGAATGCAAAAAAAATCAGAGCAATTCTTAGCATTTATATCATAATAATAAGAAAAAACACATTGATTATGAAAACTGCTCAGCATAATTATCAGCATTTTTTTTACCGTTATATCCTCAGCCCTTGAGGTCAAAACCAACGATACAGGTCTAAGAAACAAAACACAAGGCAACAAGCTCTAGCCTAGGTGAACCTTGTCCTCTACCCCCCTTGGAAAAGAAACAAGACCTAACCACCACAAGCACCTTGACACATAGGCTCCATAGGGTCACTGCCCAAAAACCACTCTTCGACGCATAGAGCAACGATGTCCTAGATTAATATTTCCATGCTTAACATATTGTGGCCCAAAAACGTAGTGCTTAAACCTACAGGGTTTTCTTGAGAATAGAAATGGATGAACCCTAAAAACACCCCAATGAAAGCATTCAACTTGCTCCATGCCGACGAGAAACTTGGGCACGTAGATAATCATTATGACCTAGAACATTGAGTGGAAATATCTATGGTCGACAACGACGTTATTGATGCAGGAATGGTAGTGAGAGCGGGATCTAACCCTAAAAGGAAAAGAAAATCTTGAAGTGAAAGGGAAAAAACCCCTTTTTAAATCCCACGATCAAACCTACTCATCCTTTCATGGGAGAACCACCAACGACAACTACCCAAACAAATAACTCGTCAACATCAACAAAAAGAAGGTTGAAAATATACTTGGAAGTGAACACCCAGTTGGGTGTGCTTAGCGAGGAGGTGCCACGTCAGATCCGTAGGTTAGCTCCACCAATCTTGTGAGCTCTATGACAGGGTAAAATCACCACAAGATTTACAATCCTCTCACCATAAAAACGGATGTTTAAATCAATGTTCCTCGAGTATAAATAGCCAACTACCGAAGAAAACATTTTAGTGTGACAAACAAGCTATTTAATTTGCACGTGGCCAAATGTTGTTGGAACCAAACCTACCACATTGGCTGGTGAAACCTAGGTCATCATTGGATGAGGCCCGACAACGATGGCTTGCTACCTCATGATACAGCTACAACACCAACTTAACTTACAACGTGCCCAACTTATGTTGCAGCCTCGACGGTCAAAAGGTGTTGAAAAACAAATCAAGAAGGCTGCCACCATAGCGGCTCAACAAGAGAAACCCTTATGTCAAAGCATCATGGAAAGGATAAAACCATCAGTGAAACCACAACTGCCATTGCGGCAGAGTGACAAAAATATTCTCAGCGAAGTGGGAACAACAAATCGGTAGGAGCTCTGATCTTAAAAATGATATCTCACCCGTCGTTGCGGCTCGGAAAGAAAAATTATCCCATCGTTGCGGCTAGGATTTCAATAAAAAATAAGCAGAAAGCAAAGGAAGAGACTAGCCGCCGCAGCAGTTCCGAAATTGACAACCATCTCTTGTTGCGGCCACAAAGATCAAAAGCCCTTCTGAATAATGAATCAAAAATCACCCACTGTAGCAAAAAAGAAAAAATAGAAAGTCATCTGAAATAACAATGCATCCACTATTGTGGCTCAAAGTCAAAAAACTTTCTGTCGTAGCCGCTCGAAATCCATGAACCCTCTGCTATAGTGGGATGAAAAGACATTGAAATTTTTTTTGATATTTAAAATTAAAAGGTCACTCATTGTTGCGGCTTGAAACCAAAGAGTCTTCCCACTGTAGCGGGTCAGAAGGTCATTTTTGCCTTAGTAAAAAGAAACTTTGGAACTTTTCTTTGATAGAAAGAAACCATAAAGGTTGAAATTCAAAACTCAAAGTTCCTAAGAGGTAAAAACTAAAATGTTAAAGGGGGTCCTAAAAAAATGTACAAATTTTTTGGGGATAGTTGCAGCAGCAACAATTGGCGACTGGATGATGAATAAAGATCTCTTGAAAAACTGACTTTTAAAATCAAAATCTGTTTCACGGTATTATGTTAAATCAACTTTTCCAAAATTTCAATATTTCTTTAAGATGCCTAGACCTTTTTAAAATGCAATATTTAGAACTTTAACATTGATTATGGTCCACTAGGATAGGGTAACCAGGATTTCAAAGTCCTGATAACTCTTCTGAGGCCAAGATATGAAGTTCATTTATTCCTGCCTTTGGATTGCTTCTATTTCAAACACCACAGGATCATAACAGAGTATGGATAGACATATCCATTTGTTCCTCATTCCAATGCCTTTTGCATTCTTTTGATGTTTTTTTGGACTTTTATCCTTTTGATTATTCCCCGATTGCTCCTCTTATTTGAAACTTGGATTAGGTTCTTCCATCCACAGTGTCCTTTTCTATTAGAGATATTTTTATTTTAGCTCACAGAAGAAGAAGAACCTCTGAGCAATCTTATCCAATACTGATTTTATTCAGTATGTTTTTTATGTATACTTTCTTTCTGGGAGATTTGACTCTTTATCCTTTTGGCTTTTATTTGTGGCATGGGATCATTTAAATACTATACATATGTCCAATCTACTTCCTCTCCGTGGGTCCTTTACTTTTAGCTTCCTAGGATAGATTATAATGTGTAGTGAATGGAGCCCCATAATAGTATTCTAGACTCTTCTAACCTTAGTTATTTAATCGGGTTTAAAACAGGACTTCAATGTGTTCATATCCTCTCTTCAGATAGTCTATCAACTTAAATAATCTGAATGATGATACATGCATATTTAATAATCATCTTTTAAATCAAAATACTGTAGATTTCCCAAAAATTACAATGTTCCCCAAATGTCCAAAGGTTGTGCTGGTTTATTTAAAAACTGAAAAAAAATAGAGCAAATAAACAAACTGAAGTAAATCAAACTCTAAGAAAAAAAAATGTAAATAAAGCAAACTAACTACAAATACAATAAACAAAAATCAAAATATTTATTTATGTACAGTAAAGAAAATCAAGAGCATTAAGAAAAATAAGGTTTGAGAACCAAACCATTTACTGACAGGTTCTCTTGCCACCCCTGCAAATCCTGCAACTTGTATATCGAGGGGCCTCAACCATTTTTGCGCTAGAAGGAGGGCCATTAGTGCATGGTTGGACGAGGAAATCCGTTTCCTCGAGAACATTCTACTGGTGACAGTTTTGAAACTAATTTTCCCAAGAGACGAAGCCTTGAAGGAAAGGTTAAACCTGAGTCAGACGATATGGAGTATCTCTATCCTGTTTCTAACAAAGTAGTATATCATTTGAGAAGAATCACAATATCATATGCAAAGAATCTAGGAGGATTGCCAAATATTCCTGCCCTACCTAGAAGACAAGTTCATAAGAAAGAACGCCGTTACCTAGAGGATTCTTTGTTGGTTGGATATTTTGAAGAATTGGTAGATTTAACCTTGCAAGAGATTGATCAGCCCCTTGACCAATTGGGACCTGATTCATCTGTTCGAACTCCTTTCCAATCTCCACCTCATTGTCCTAAACTGATCATGGCTGGAAATGTACCTTCGAACCCTAATGCAAATAAGGCCAATCCACTTGCACCAGCTTGGAGGGCTAGAACACCACTAAACTTATCTCCTCAAGTGCATTACTTGCCATAGAATTATGAAAAGGCATTTGTTATCACCCAAAAAGGGTTCACTACCTCATCTACCCCATTACATGGCTCATTTGTCCATTTTCCTACCATATTTCCATCAAAAACCCATAAAACCATGCAAAAATCCTCCAAAAGGCTTAAAATGCCTCCAAAAGGCCATAAAACCCCCTTTTTCCTCTAAAAATATCCAAAATTCCTCCAAAAAAGCAAAAATCTCCAAAAAGGAATAAAAAATATAAAATAATGAGGAAAATGAGAAAAAAACCCTAAACAGCTGAAACCCTAACCCTAAAACCGCATGGTTTTCAACTATAAATAAGTGATGGAGACCCCTTATTCAAAATCCACAATCACAAGTATCCTGCCTCTGCCAAAATTGCTCGTGAAACCCTAGCTCACCATTGAAGCTACTTTCACCGTGAGAGCCCCTTTTGGCCCATTTCCACCATTGGAGAAAGGGAAGAAGCAGTTTGAAGCTCGGAGCCACCGACATCGGACCAGCGTGACGGACTTCACCAACCTCCACATTGGAGGTAACATCAATAAAGATCATTATTTACTATTTACTGCTTTTGTTTTATGTTATTTACTTTCTACCGTTTTGCTTCATGAATGTTTAGATTAGCTTTTATTTCCGTTTAGCACTTTCAATTCATATATCATTTGAACTGCTACTAAGGAATCCATTGTCCTTAGTAGGTACTCATTCGTACAAGCTAGGGATAAAACCCTAGCAACAGTTTTGGTGACTCCGCTCGCTTTTTAATTTTTACTTGTCGTTTTCCGTTTTGTACTCTCGGCTGTCGTTTTCGGCCTCCGTACATCGCTATTTTTCTCTCCACAGTCGCGTCCCGACCGTGCCTTTTCAGCCCTTAGCCGCGTCCCGACCGCACCTGTTTACTCCAAACCCGCGGTCCGAGCGCCGCTGTTAGCCAGAAACCTGCGACCTGCGCGCGACTGTTGCCTTCCAACCCGCGGTCCGAGCGCCTCTGTTAGCCAGAAACCTGTGACCTGCGCGCGACTGTTTCCTTCCAACCCGCGGTCCAAACGCCCTGTTAGCCAGAAACCTGTGACCTGCGCGTGACTGTTGCCTTCATACCCGCGGTCCTACCGCGTGATTTCGCCCCATACCCGCGATCCGCGATCTGATTTTTGCACTTGTTGCCGCGCCGGAACCCAGTCACTTTGCTTCCATATTTCCTGCACTTGCACAGCCATCTGTCCCATCTGCAGCCCTACAGCCTTTCTGTCCCATGTTTACAGAATCGTTTAAAAATTTTTAGCATTGTTTATTCAGCATTATTTCAGCATTGTTTATTCAGATAAATTTTGCATGGTATAAATTGTTTCATTCAATTATATTGTTATTTCGGAAGTTGCCCTGGCATTTCTCTTTTGGGTTCATAACCTGACCAGCACACAATCTGTCACCTAAATCAAGTGAGACTTAAAAAATACTTAACTCAACCAACATTCTAACCCCACTTGGGGAACATAAAAGAATTTTTGTAGTTAGGTAGGATCAAGGGGATAGGCTTCTAATAACACCCCTTGGTTATTTACACTTGAGACATAGTTGTTGTCCTTTAGGGAACCAAAATCCCCTAGTATTTTTTGACACGGTCACAACCAGATTATCAGAAGGCCTCTCCCTTAGGAGGGTTGAAGTCGTGAGATTGGTTCCGGAGGTCTGAGTGGAATACCGAACTCCATTCAGTAACCGAAGGGCTACCTTTCGCAGTTCTCGGAATATCTCTGTATAGGGAATATTGCGGTTAAAGGACCAAGCGGCAGATTTACCTTTCTGGATGTGTCATGAACGGGGTATCTTAGTTGCCATACTTCTAGGTTTGAGTACCCGGTGTCCCTCCCGGTAGGGGGATACTTTAGCCATTTGACTTTCCTATTTATATTGTCTGACTTGGATTTCATCACCTTGTAGAGGATATGCTTAGTTGCGTCATAATACTTTTAGTTAGGTGTTTGCAAGCTCCCTTACCTCCTTTTGGTCTAGTGAGTCCACTGCTTTTTATTTTTTAGGCAACCTACTGTCTTTTGGTATTCTTACCATTTCTGTTGACACTCCGCCTATTGTAGCATGCAGTTACAGTGGGTGTTTTTGAGTTACTTTTTTGGCCTGAGCGCCGTATTTTTTGAACTCTCCTTCTGCACGCTCGGTTGCATTAGGGTTTTTTGAGCTGGTTTATAGTTCTCTCAACCCACAGAGATTTGACATCCTTTATCACCATTGCTTCCCCGAGACATTCTCGGCACCTCAGAGGTGAGCCCCCACAGCACGGATCACTTGATACCACTCATCGTAGATCTCGAGCCTTGTCACTTGACTCCACTCGTCAGCGGCATAGGACTCTGTCACCAGATTCTGACGCCCCTTATTTTACCTCAGACTCGGAGCCTGAATCCGAGAACACCCTTTACACCGCCCCTACTAGCCCCATGGCTGGCATGAATCCCACTCCCTTAATGGGAGGGACCGTTGGTGGCACATCCACCACCACACTAGTTATCACACCTATTATGGGTATGCCCTCCACAGGAGGCCCATTTACCGTTCCCCTCACCATACCTATTCCCACGGCAGGAATACCTATTCCCACTCCATTAGTGGTTCATACTACCCATGTTGGTGCAGGACCGTCCCATACCACCTTAGTTCCCCCACTTGGGGGTAACCTCCCTCACATGACCCCTCCACTTGGGGGCATGGGCCCCAACTTGATCCAACCCACAACCATGTCACACCCTTCGTCCAGTTTTCCATACATGGCTAGCCTCAACCTACCTGACCTAGCCAGATTAACCAACGACCCCATCCGACACGAACCTGCGTGGCCCCACATGCCTACCAAGCTCCCCTCTGACATCCCTAAGTTCGAGGGTAAGGCAGGTGAGGACCCACAGAACCATATCATGTCCTTCCATCTATGGTGTTCCTAAAATTCCATAGTAGACGACTCCATTCGCCTCCGTTTATTACAGCGCACTTTCACTGGCTCTGCTGCCAAGTGGTATATTGAGCAACCCCATGGAACCCACGTCACCTTTACGTCCCTTGCCTCGACTTTCCTACTGTTCTTCCAGTTACCTGTCCGCTATGACGCAGGCGTTGAGATCCTCCTATCTTGCAGATAGAACACGGCTACCCACATCACAGACCACATTCACGAATGGCGGCGACGCCGTAGCCTATGCAAAATCAAGTTAGATGACCGGATCTTCCTAGATTGGTTCCTCAAATCCCTCCTTCTACTCATTGCTAAGGATGTGGCAACCGAAAGACCCCAGTCAGAGGAAGAGGCTATCCTTAAAGCCCAGCAGTTCGATCTCATTTACGCCCAGTCGGGTTATCTTTATACCATCATACCTGACGCCCCTCGCGGAGATCCCTCCCAGCACGATGCGCCGGGGGCATCCCATGCTGCCGATGGCATCATTGGCCGTCTCTCTTCGCAGCCTCAGCCATTTTCCATAGCCTGTCCTCCCCCTGGCCCTGAACCTTCACGGGCTACATCACAGTCCGGAGCAACCAACTCGTATGCTCAAATGCCACATCAACACCATTCCCATGGACCCTCCTGTCCACCTCAGTGTTTCAGCCATATGAATCCCGCTTACGCCCCCCCGATCGCACCTCATCCCTACTATCATCAGCAGGCTGCACCAGCTC
This sequence comes from Pseudotsuga menziesii, assembly GCA_001517045.1. Lineage (NCBI taxonomy): Eukaryota > Viridiplantae > Streptophyta > Pinopsida > Pinales > Pinaceae > Pseudotsuga > Pseudotsuga menziesii. Next base: position 228,448 of record LPNX010041141.1, read on the forward strand.
TTGCGCCACCACAAGCTCAACCTCATTATTATCAGCCACAGCCAGCCCCTGCGGCAAACCCACAACCCGCTCCACAGCACTATCAACAACCCCCTCAAGTAGCTGCAACAGTACAGTCTCCACCTCCATATTATCCACCACAGCCTGCTCCCACACCTGCGCAGACTCAAAATCCACCTACTACCCAAGGGCAGGTTTACGCCCAAGAAAACCCGCCGCTAAACCAGAACAACCAACGCAACCAGGGCCAACAAAACCCCGACAGAGGCCGCAACCGTGGGAACAACCAACAGACCGAGCAAGCTGGTCAACACCCTAATCCCCCCGCTAACCATAACGCGGCCCCTACCAACCAAAACCCTGATCGCCCGCCCAAACAGGCTAAAAAACCTAATTTGCGAACCAACTATCCTTGTTCTGTTTGCGGGGTCTATGGCCACTACACACATTTTTGTCCACTTATGGAGCGAGTTCAACAACTTTTGGCTGCTGATAGACTACGCTAAGGACAGGCGACTCCTCAAGCACCACCCAATCCCCCACAACCTCAGCAGCCACCTTTGGTGCTACAAAACCCCTTACCAAACCAAGGCTTAGTGAACACTGAACCATTGGCTCCACCTCCAGCTAATGCGCCCATCCAACAAATCACTTACGCGGCTCCTGATCAACCCATATTTGACTCAGGTACCCACCATCTGTTGATGATGTCCTCCGATGAGGTCAACCTCCAGACTCGACGGAACCAATATGGCTCCACCTCGGAAGCCCCTCCTGCCAATAACCCCGCTAACGCTCATCGCACTGATCAAGCGTTACGTATACCTCCACCTCCACTAGATGGAGCTCCCAAAACAGCCCGTTTCCCACTTCGCCGTATCAACAACAACCCCAATGCGTGGGCTGCGTATAACTACAACATTGTCGATGATTTAGCCCAATCCCCCGCAGCCATGTCTGCGTTAGAAGTCTTGAAAAACTGCCCTTCGCAGCGTAAGACTTTACTCTCAGCCATTGGAGCTATCGATCCAAATGATTCACAGTTAATGGCATTTGATTTGGACCAATCCGAGCCCCGCCTGCCTTCCAATTTATCATTCCAAGTTTCTGTCTCCATTCCGAATTTTGTCATCCATCGATGCACTATTGATGAAGGTGCCTCTACATGTGTCATGCCCATCTCCATCTGGCAGAAAATGGGATCCCCCCCTCTCCAGCAGTCCTCTACTGCGTTGCGAGCCTATGACGGCCGTTCAGCTCAACCACAAGGCCTATTGACCAATGTCCCCGTCCAGCTGGCTAGAAAAACTGTCCTAATCAACATCGAGGTTATCAATGTCCAGATCGATTATAACCTGTTACTTGGCCGCAGCTACATGTATGCCATGCGGGCAGTCGCTTCTACCGTTTTTCGTATCATGATGTTCCCCCATGAGGGACGCGTGGTCACGGTTGACCAACTTACTTACCACGATCCCAATGCCCCTGCGGCACCCGAAAATGTCCTCCCCATGGTAGAACAACATATCTCAGGTGCCACCAACACAGTCGTTTCTTCTATAGGGCCCGTGCTCCCCATGGTTGAACTACCTATTTCGGATGCCACCACCTCATTCGTGTCTTCAGTGGGTCCCGGCGTTTACTCATATGCACCGATGATCTCAACCTTCCCATCTATTCCACCCCCGTCTCCTACCACTGAAGTGTCCGACCTATGCACCCTGTCCCACATCACGCGGACTCTTACTAATCAAACACCCTTATTTCCTAAACCCCCTTTGGTACCTAGTCACATTGGTGCTACACCCATTCATACCATTCCTTTCCTCTTCCCTCCCTCAGGAGTGGCTAGCGCCCCGGTCATGGCTACCCTCAACCTCCCTGGTTTAACCTTGGGATTACCTGTTTGGTATCTTTCATCTCCCGTTCATCCCTCGACACCAGATGTCATCCTGCAACCGGTGCAACCCATCATCACTACTAATCAACCACCTCCCAGTGTCACTACCCCGTCGCCCTCCGCAAAACCTCCCCCTCCTCTTACTAAACCCACTGGGGGCCGAGGCCCCCAACCTTACACTGCTGTCCCACCTGCTAAGACAGTCAAAAAACCCCCTGTGTTTTGTGCTCCTTCCAAATGCGCGCTATGCGATGAGTTGGGCCATGCGACTCACCTATGTCCTCAGTTACCAGCATTAAAGAAGTACATGCAAATGCTCGACGACAACCCCACCATCCCGGTTGTCCATCTAGATCCAACCCCTATGCCTCGCGACAAATCCCTGCGCACTAACCACTCCTGTGCCTTATGCAATGTTTACGGGCATTACTCCCATCACTGTCCTGATCTCCCCGAGTACAGAATAGCTCTCTTTGAAATGAACAATCCAGATCTTGAGACGGCACCACTCACCATTGAGGAAATCAATTCCCCGGTCTCTTCCCC
>LPNX010041141.1:238922-357747 GCA_001517045.1 Pseudotsuga menziesii
TTGAAACCCTAAACAGCTGAAACCCTAACCCTAAAACCGCATGGTTTTCAACTATAAATAAGTGATGGAGACCCCTTATTCAAAATCCACAATCACAAGTATCCTACCTCTGCCAAAATTGCTCGTGAAACCCTAGCTCACCATTGAAGCTACTTTCATCGTGAGAACCCCTTTTGGCCCATTTCCACGATTGGAGAAAGAGAAGAAGCAGCTTGAAGCTCGGAGCCACCGACATCAGACCAGTGCGACGGACTTCACCAACCTCCACATTGGAGGTAACATCAATAAAGATCATTATTTACTATTTACTGCTTTTGTTTTATGTTATTTACTTTCTACCGTTTTGCTTCATGAATGTTTAGATTAGCTTTTATTTCCGTTTAGCACTTTCAATTCATATATCATTTGAACTGCTACTAAGGAATCCATTGTCCTTAGTAGGTACTCATTCGTACAAGCTAGGGCTAAAACCCTAGCAACAGCATTGCCTAGATTTGACTCAGGGGAAGGCATATTTGTGGATGATCATCTACAAAGTTTTTTCCTAGTTTTTGAAGCACTAGAAGTTGAACATGAGGATGTGGTTTGTAGGATTTTCCCTCATACTATCAAAGGAAAATAAACGTCATGGTATTTTGTCTTATAAGCCAAGTCAATCACTAATTGGGACACTTTCAAAATAATGTTTAAAAACAAGTTTTGTATCCAAAGGACCACTATTGCTTTAATGAAAGAACTATTGGCTCTAAAAAAGTAAAAGAAAGAAAAAGTGCAATACTTTACTCATAGGTGTGCTGCTTAAGAATTATTGGCCTGATGGAGCGAAGCTCAGTTGGCAGCACCTACGACAGAGATGTCGCCTCGACCGAGATATCTTAGTTTTATGGGTAACTTCCAGAACCATGTTTCCTTAGTTTGTGTGGGAGGTTGTTCTAGTACCTTGGCTCTAGTCCAAGGTTTCCAACAAAGACTGGGGAGGTGGGTTACTTGTATGCATAGTACTTTAATGCTAAGTTGTGAGCCAACCCTCCTATATGTGACTTAAGTAAATAAATAATGAACATACAAAATAATCATATTCATTAATATAATGCAACAGTCTTACATTTATCCAATGGTAACATAATTATCACACAGTCATTCAACATAACATTCACACATATATCTAGACTACTTCAGCATTCATGCATATACACAACACGTAACATGGAAACCCATCCGATAAAAAACCAGAAGTTGCTCTTCATCTAGCATGAGGAAATAGATGCACCTTTTGTCTGCGCACAAAGCTGCAGTCTCTATTTAGGATCTATCTTTACATACATTTCCTCCCTCTCATGCTCTCTGATATTCTCTCTTTCTCTTCCTACTCTACTCCTACTAGTGATCCTCACATGACCTGAATCGACTCAACTTTCTCTACTCGTCTATGCACTCAGCTCCAGAACCTCTACTCTAATGCACTCAATGATACAAAGTCATTAACAAAAAAATGCCTATCTCAAGTCTAGCTTAAGTGTCTTTCTAAGAGTCTAGAGATTACTCAGATGCTATATTAGCTAACCCATCTATAGCTTGGATTCCTTATTTTATAGCCCCATTATAGACTCAATACAGATCCCATACATGCTTGTTATAGACTTGATACTGACTCAATACTGACTCTAACATACTCATTACAGACTCCTTATAGAGTCCTTTTCAGTCGCTATCTCAACCGACTTACTATCTTCAACCAACAAGTTGTATTTACTATTTTAGTAACACATCACTAAAGGCACTATCGACGTGACTTACAAAGATTCCTTCATGCATGTGATTTCCTCTGGCTCCAGTAGAGCTCATACCAATGATCGTTAAGGATTGTCTCTTTCTCAGTGTTATGCCTTACTTTCATTTTCTGGTCATTACACAATTGTCACGTGTTCTTCTGCTGATATTCTACCATTTAATCTCATATATCATTATTTCCTTCAGTCATGGCTTACTCATATAGAGCAACATCCTCTTCCTGCACCTTCTCTTTGTCTTCTTCTTGTCTTTCCTTCTTTTGTTGCAACATCCTTCCATTTTCCTTGATGTTGCTTCCTCTGTCGTAGCTCCTTCCTCTTCTACTTTATGTTCTTCTCCATACTTAGGAATAATTCCACTTGAATTCTGCTCTTTGTCCCAAGTATCAATAGATACCATGTAGAAATAGATCCTTTACATGAAGAAGAAGCAATGGAGGTAGATCTTGCTACAGGATAATTCTCATAAGCATGGACAAGGAAAATAGAGAGAAGATAGAGAGACTGAATCACATGAAGAAGAGATGCATATTGGAGTGTATCCTTCCATTCATTAATGATGAATAATAGTGTACATAAATAGTATATCCCTCATAGGTAAATTTGAGTTGCATAGGAGACAACTCATGTAGCTCAGAAAGCATACTTACTAAATATGTTAAACCCCCATACGTGGCTAAAGCACTTTCCTAATTAGTCAAGGACCTCATGAATTAGCTAACACATGAGAAAGTTTTCATGAATGATGGAAAAACATGCTAATCCTTGAATCTAGTGAGAAAATCATGGAGGATGGGCTGAAAACAAAAAGATAGTAGTTTCCTAGTTGACTAGATTTACCTTATCCATTGAAAAGAAGGATAAAAGTAGTAAAAGATAGAATCCAGAGGAAGGTGCAGTTACTAATTCTGGTAGTCAATAAATTTGGAAAAATATAACTAGAATCAGGATAAATGCACCATTGGGGTATATATGATAAGTATTGACCAAGTGGTTGAAGTGGATGCCAACTATGTAGGCTAGTTGGTAGGAAATTAATCAAATAATGATTAAATATTTTATCCTAAGTATGAAGTTGGTTTATAATATCCCAATACCCCCTTTAAGTCTGAATTTATGATGATATGTATGAAATAATCCTATGCATATAGGTGCATATAGGTGTATATAGGGCCCCACAACAAGGCTATGGTCACCCTTTATAATTATTTATGTCAAGAAAAGTGAGGAAAGAGACAAAACCACATGGGGAAAATCCTCCCTCAAGAAAGGACAAGAAACAAAATTTGAAATATGTCTTCAATTATGTATTTATATTCACTTGAATGAGTTGAATGAACTACTTATGGTGAAATACTTTGATGAATAAATTTTTCGACTCCATGATCATACACTAGAGTGTAGAATCTGCAAGAAAGAAGAGGAGAGACTCCTGGTATCTCATCATCTGATGAAGTACGAGCATTATCTGAATGATTATTGATCCCAAGAAAATCTGATCTGCCAACAAAATATGAAAATGAAAATATATATGTGCATACTCCTTCCCAAAGAGTACACAAATTAAGACAATTAGTTACATAATCAGCTCCTTGTATAGTTTTAAAATTGTGATGTGGATCACATATATTTATTCCAATATAATGTAGCACCTTCACAGATATGATATGAGACTTAATAGAATCTAATATATCATAAATATTATCATATGGAACAACAAAGACAAAAGGTTTAGAGGTCTCCATGAGTATGTAAAGATAGACTAGGAAAAGGATGAGCGACTGGGGAAAACTGATGAGTGTAAAAATATGAATGATAGATGGACTTGAGATCTAAACCATAAATGTTTAGAAAATATCCAAAAATTTGTAAGATAATTCCAATGATGAATAGTCATGTATAATAAACTAGTGAAAAATAGACAAGACTTGAACCCATTTGATATAAGTAACACTGCATAAGAAACCAAAGAGGAATCAACTAGGTAACTTGGGGTTTGTATAGTCTTAAGAGTATTAAAATGTATCATAGATGATATTGGTGGTGGTATGGATGATGTCATGACATGCATATCATCCTGGAAATATTATTCTAAATAAGAATTATAACCATTTGAATGAAGTGAGGAAGAGATGCTTACAAACAAGTCATGATCTAGTGAAAAAGCACAATCATTGGGAGATGAATCTAGGAGAATGATAGGAGGATTATAAAAGAAATAAACTGGCATTTTTTATTCTGATATATCAAAAATTAAATCTATATCAGAGGTGTGAGGAAATTATTTACCTCTAGCACTCAATTAATAGTTTATATCACCTTGGAACTACACACTATGACAATTTTCTGAGGATTCAACACGATTCTCTAACTCATTTGGAACTTCATTGTTGTGCTTCTCAAGAAGATGAGACATGATGTACATATTCTTGAAATTTTTTTTCTCAAGATTAAATCCCTTGCTGCAATAAGAACACTTGGATGTACTTCATTTATTCTTGACTTTCTTCATTGAACCTTCATCTGTAGGCTTCAAACTTTATTCTTCATTATCTGACTTAGCCTTCTTCTCTTACACAATTTGCTTCTCTTTGGATTTAGTATTCTTGATTCCTTGAACTATGAGAGCATGATACTTGCCCTTGGAGAATCTAAGAGCACCCATCTGGATCAATTTATCTTTCTCCTTTATTAGTGAATAAAAGCATGTACTCAAAGAAGGCATTTTCCAGTTAGAAATAACAAGCCTAGTAGCATGAAAAGTAGACACAAAAACTAAGTATTTAAGACTCATTTTGATATAATTTAAAGAATATATTGATCTTCTTTCTTATAAATTCCACATTTCTTGAGAAATAGAAAAAGTGACTTGAATTTGTTAAAGAAACCTTCAATGGAATCGAAACTTCTTGGACTCAATGAGAATAACTCATTCTCCAACAGATGCGCTCTTATCTCATCTTTTACTCCAAAGGGAGACTCAAGTTTGGTCCATACATGGTTTGGAATGGTCAAACCATATAGATGAAAGAGTAGATCAAGGGAAATAGAGAGTCAAAGAAATCAATAGGCTTCATGCAACCTATTATGCAACTTAGCTTTCTCAACAACAGAATTTGGTTCATTTTCTAAATCTATAGAGTCCCTTACTGTGTAATAGAGTGCCAATTTTTTTATTTCCATTCGTGATAGTTGAAGGGATTTAGGATCATAGCTAAAGAAGAATCCATACTGAGATGTTGACGCACTCAAGGAGATATTCTCTACAACCTGCACAAATAAAACTAGGAGAAAATCTTGTAAGCTTAATAACAAGCTCTTCTTTAGAGAGGAATAGGAGACTCGATGTGCTTTGATAGAGAGAACATATATCTCTTCAAATCTATAGAACTTGAACAAACTTGTGCTCCTAGATGATGTAGGAATTGTAGCACTAATACCATGTATAAATAAAGCCTTGAAGAAAAGAAGAAGCACAGGAGGTAGATCTTGCTACAGGATAATTCTCACAAGTATGCATAAGGAAAATACATAGAAGAATATTGAATCAATTGATTATTGAATCAATGAATTGATTGGTTATTAAAATAGGAAGTGTAGACTGAATAATTGATTATTGAATCAATGAATTGATTTATTATTAAAATAGTAATACATCTTTATAAAGGAAATATTGAGTTGGTGGAATACAACTTATGCTAGCTCATAAATCAGGCTTAATAAATATCATAAACCCCCATAGGTGGCTAAAGCACTTCCAACTTTTTCAAGGACCTCACGAATTAGCTAAAGCATGAGTGAGTTTTCATGAGGGATGTGAAAACATGATAATCCTGGAATCTGGAGAGAAAATCATGGAGGATGGGTTGGCAACAAAATATAGCAGTTTCCTAGTTAACTAGGTTTACCTTATCCATTGAAAAAGGTGGAATAAAGTAGTATAAATACATAATCTACAGGAAGGTGCAGTTACTAAATACAGAAGTCAATAAAGTGCACAGTATCTAAGCTCTAATAGAGAGAACAGATAGCTTCTCAAATATATTGAACTTGAAAAACCTTGTGCTTTGAAACCAAGTAGAAATTGCAGCTTTGAAACCATGTAAAAATAGAGCCTTGATGTAAATAAGAAGCATAGGAGGTAGATCTTGCTACATTATTATTCTAATAAGAATGCATAAGGAAAATAAAGAGAACATAGAGAGACTAAATACCATGAAGAAGAGATTAATATTAGAGTGTATCCTTCCATTCATTAATAATGAATATTAGTGTACGTAAATAGTACATCCCTCATAGGTAAATTTGAGTTGCATAGGAGACAACTCATATATCTCAGAAAGAAGGATTACCAAATATTATAAACCCCCATAGGTGGCTAAAGCACTTTCTTAATCAGTCAAGGACCTCACGAATTAGCTAAAGCATGAGTGAGTTGTCATGAATGATGGAAAAATATTCTAATTCTGGAATCTGGTGAGAAAATCACAGAGGATGGGTTGGCAACAAACGGTAGCAGTTTCCTAGTTGACTAGCTTTACCTTATCCACTAAAAAGCAGGATAAAATAAGTAATAGACAGAATCTGCAAGAAGACATAGTTGTTGATTCTGGAATTCAATAAAGTTGGCAGGATCTAACTAGAATCGGTATAAACAAGCTCTTGGGGTATATATATGGAAAGTATTGACCAAGTGGTGCAAGTGGATGCCAACTATCTAGGTTAGTATGTAGGAAATTAATCAAATAATGATTAAATATTTTATCGTAAGTATAAAGTGGGTTTATAACATAACAACATTTAGGAGGTCTACAAGCCAATCCCTATAATTTAGGAAACCACATTGTGTCATAGGAGTCCATCATCAGTTCACCCTAGTCTATGTTGAGTTATCCTTTGACAGTCATCAATTAGTTCATCTCCAGTTAGCCTAGCACAACATTTGCATGAATCAAAGAGGTTAGGTTCCTTTTCCTACCTACCTTGATCAGTTAAATGATTGTGGACTGATTTAGTTGTCTTTAGTTAAACTAGTGAGCCTCTAGTGGTGATTATCCCACAATTAGTGAGCTCTAGAGTCAATCCAAGCTGGTGAATCTGAATAAGACCTAGTGGATTCGAATTATCCCTAGTGTATCATCATTGTATTACAGAAATATTAACGATAATGAGATTAATGTAATGATGACCTATTTTTTTCTCTTGATTGTTTGATCATTGTATTGAATTTATTCTTCCTTCTTCAAACTTCTTCTACAGTGAGGCTCAACCAAAAGCCTGAAGATCCTAATATTTTCTAAATTAAATATGGTATTATAGTAGGTGATCAGTCCAAATTCAATCCTTATAAACTTCCATTGATGCACTAGAATCATGTTAGAATATATTAAACCCACTCATAACTTAGGATAAAACAATCAATCATTATTTGATTAATTATTCACCCACTAGCTTAATTAGTTGGCATCCACTTGCACCTTAAAGTCAATACATGCCATATATATCCTAGGAATGATTTATTTATAATTCTAAGTTGATATTTACCACCTTTTGACCATCTATAATTAGTATACAACACTTTACAGTAGATTCTGCTTTATTCTGCCTTTTCTGCTTTTTCTAGTTTTCTATGGATAAGATAAAAGCTAGTCAACTAGGAAACTGGCAGCTTTTGTTTCCAACCCTTCCTCCATTAGTTTTTATCCATTTTATAGGATTATCATGTTTTTCCATCTTCCTTGACAATTGACTCATTTTTTCTCCAATTCATGAGGTCCTTGATAGATTTGGGAAGTGCTTTATCCACCTATGGGGGTTTTCTATATTTTGGTAAGTTAGCCTTTTTGAGCTTCATGATTTGTCTCCATTCAACTCAATTTTCCTATGAGGGATGTACTATTTATGTAAACTATTATTCATCATTATTCAATGGAAGGATACATACCAATATTCATCTCTTCATTCATGTGATTCAGTCTCTTTTCTTCTCTCTATTTTTCTTGTGTATGCTTGTGAGAATTCTTAGTAGCAAGATCTATTTCCTATGCTTATTCTTAGCATCATTTCTCATAGCATTGATCTATTATTTATACATGGTATCATAGCTATAGGGAGAAAAACCTTTCCATCTTCTACATGGTATCATAGTATCAAGGTTGATCAATTTCTACAGAGTTGAGGAGCGCATCCAGTCTCCTATCTCTCTTTGATGAAGAGCTTGTCTAGCTTACAAGATTTTCTCCTAGTTTTGTTTTGCAGGATGCAGAGAGTATCTCCTAGATCATATCAAAAACTTCTATATGGATTCAAAATTTCCTCTACTATCTCCTTTCAACTATGCTGATTGGAGGCCAAATATGAGCGCATACTTGAAGAGGCGATGTCTCTTTGATGTCTCCATTGGTGCATTGAGCGAACCTGATTCTTATGAAGAGAATATTGACTAGATTAAGAATTGTGATATAGCTTGTGGAATTATGTTTTTGTGAATATATCCAAATATATATCATCTCATAGATTCTGCTGAGTATCCATTTGAGATTTGGAAGAATTTGGACAAAGCTTTTGGTTTGCAGGAAATAGAAGATGAAGCATGGAGCTAACCCAACATCTCCCCTTGTTCTCTCTATCAAGATTTCTTGGCCTCTACATTCTCTTATGAAGTTTATCATGATGAATAATTTTCTCATACATTTCATGTTGGTGCTACTCTCCTTGATTCAAATGGTTCCTCCTTTAATGAAGAAGCAAATATTGAAGATCCATCTTTTTCTGTGTCCCTTGAAGGTGACTTTTCTTCTTGTGATACTATTTATGAAATATAAGTAACATATGGAGATGCTATTGATATTGATGATGATACTATAAGCCATTCATTGTTCTCAAAATCTCCAATCTTAGATTCTAAGATCTGTGTGCCAGATTCTTCACACTTTGTGCATACCTCTCTCATTGGTGGTGCGCAACCCAGTGATTTCCAGGATGTCTGCTTAGCCAAATAAATCCTTATTTGTGTCATACCACTTACCTTACTTTATATCATGTGCTTCATCATCTCCTCCTTTGTTCTTGGCATCAATACTCAGAACCTCCTTGAATATTGTGAACATCTCTTAATTCTTTCCTCCTTTCATACAGAGGATTCATTACCAGTGTATTCGCATGAGTCTACTGATATGCTTATATGTGATACTTTGGATTCTGATTTAGAAGCATATTTTTAGGTTGATACACATATCATACCACCATCCATACCATCTACCATACCTATGAATAATCCTAACACTATACAAATCCCAAATTCACTAGTTGATTCCTCGTTCGTCTCTTATGCAGTGATATCTATCTTAAATGGTTTCAAGTCTTCCCTATCCTTCAGTGGCTGGTTATACATGAAATTAATAATATTTGGACTGATATTAAACATGTATGGTTCATATCTTATGCCCATCCATCATTCATATTTTTACACCTATCAGTTTTCCTCAGTTGCTCATAGTTTTCCTAGTCTAGCCCTATATCCTCATGGAGCCACTGAATCCTTTGTATTTGTTGTTACATATGCTAATGTTTTTTTATCATCCTCATATCATATCTGGAAAGGTGCTACATCAGATTGGAATATTGACATGTGATTCACATCACAATTTTGCAGCTATTTACGGAATTGGGTGTGAAATAAATTCTCTTAATTTTTGTACTCTTTTGGAAAGGAGTATGCACAGATCTCTTTTCCATTTAAGATTATGTTTGAATATCATAGTTTTACAGCAGAAAGAAGCATTCAGATAATGCTCCTACTTCATCAATTGATGAGATACAAGGAGTCTGTCCTCTTCCTTCTTTCAGGTTCTACACTTTAGCGCATGATCATGGAGTTCATGATTTCTTCAGCAAGTCCTTCATCTAGAAGTAGTTCATTCAGCTCATTAAAGTGAATATGAATATATGTTGAAGACATATTTCAAATTTTGTGCCTTGTCCTATCTTGAGGGAGGATTTTCCCCATGTGGTTTTGCCTCTTTCCTCACTTTTCTGGACATAATAATTGTTAAAGGATGACCATAGCCTTGTTGTTGGGACCTATATGGATCCATATTTTTTTCCATACCATCATAAAGTCAGAATTATAGGGGGGTGTCGGAATATATTAAACCCAATCATAACTTAGGATAAAATAATTAAACATTATTTGATTAATCATTCACCCACTAGCTTAATTAGTTGGCATCCACTTGCATCTTAAAGTCAATACATGTCATCTATATCCTAGGAATGATTTATTTCTAATTCTGGGTTGATCTTGACCACCTTTTGACCATACATAATTAGTATATAGCACTTTACAACATATTCTGCTTTATTATGATTTTTCTGCTTTTCTATGGATAAGATAAAAGCTAGTCAACTAGGAAACTGATAGCTTTTGTTTCCAACCCATCCTCCATTATTTTTTCTCCATTTTATAGGATTAGCATGTTTATGCATCTCCCTTGACAAATCACTCATGATTTTTCCAATTCATGAGGTCCTTGATAGATTTGGGAAGTGATTTATCCACCTATGGGGGTTTGCTATATTTTGGTAAGTCAGCCTTTTTGAGCTTCATGAGTTGTCTCCATACAACTCCATTTTCCTATGAAGGATGTACTATTTATGTACACTATTATTCATCATTATTCAATGGAAGGATACACACCAATATTCATCTCTTCATTCATGTGATTTGGTCTCTTTTCTTCTCTCTATTTTTCCTGTGTATGCTTGTGAGAATTCTTAGTAGAAAGATAAATTTCTTGTGCTTCTTCTTAGAATCAGTTATAATAGCATTGATCTATTATTTCTATAAAGAAATTGGGTTCCACATAATTTATGGTATTTTTTCCTTTCTCCCTTTGGATTTTGTCCAGAGAGGTATATCCAGGTGTGATGCACTCAAAGAATGTGCACATGTCGAAGTAGAGAGTGTTTGAGTTGGTTTTCCTTTGAATTGAAGTGATTTTGCAGGTAAATTGAAGAATTTTGAAGAATTGTGCTTCCCCTGAAGCTGTAAGATGGATAATTCAACAACATTGACATGGAAGATCCTCACACCCTTGAACTATATTGATTGGAGGGCTTATATGCAGGTTGTATTGTGCAACAAAGTTCTATAAAGGGTCACCATGGGAAAGGAGGTCAAAACCCAACAGTATCTTGAGAAATCGAAGTATCTAAACCAACTCAATGAAGCATTTGGATTCATGTGCATTCAATGATTTATACAACTTGATGAGAACCCGTCATTGTTCCTATTTTTTGGGGTTCAATTTAACTAGTTTTTTTCCCTCTCTTTCAAAAAGTGTGTATACTGGTAGCAAAAGTTTTCATTTCGAACCATTTTTTTAGATTTTCAAACTTCTTAGTCATAAAAAACTATAATGTTTCATTACAAGAACATTTTTTCAAATTTTACAAAAGAAATATACATTTGGTACCTAGCTGCAATGCAAAAGCATATACATTTTTGAATTTTTTTAACTTTTAGAAGCTAATAAAAATGAAAAAGTAGGTACATTTTGGAGGTTTTTCCATAAACAATTATCTTAAATAACTCATTTTTTGGGGCAAATTTGAAAAAAGAGAAAATAAGGTCATTTCAAACCATTTTTAACCTATTTTCAGCTATTTTGTGTAAAAATGATATTATTTAGCACTATTTTCCATAAAGTGATGATTCGCATAAAATCAACAACATGTAGAAAATATATTTGTAAATAACATATGAAAAAACACAACAGTTATTCTCAAAATAAAATATTAAAGTCAAAACATTACATAAATATTTTATCAAAACCTTGTCAAGTTTGGCATTTTCTTCAACGACATGAAAATAATAATAAATATGATGCGGACTAAAATCTAAGTTTTCCATTTTCCTCAATGTCATGAAACTAATCAAGAATATCATGTAGACTAAAATCTTCATCGAAATTGGCATTTTCTACAGCTTGGGTCTCTTCCTAGACCTTATTGTTTTCTACCATTGGTTCCTCTGCTTCTACAAAATGTCCAAAGTGATCATTTTCAAACATCCCTTTTAATGTTGGTTGAGGCTCTTTTGACATATTTTCTAGAAGTGACTTATGAAATTATCCTTTCTTCAAAGAAACTTCCTACATTTCATCTAGAAGAACTTTCATAACATTAATTCTTTGCTTGATATAATTGCATTCTAATGTATCATTATCTATGGATATACAATTTATGCATGTGGTTTTGTACGTAAACACCACATGCATAAGAAATAAATTTAAATATTATAATGAAACATAAATTTAAAAAATATATATTATAGATATACATTAATGACACTAGTTTCATAAGTAATATCATAAATATTACCTGATATTGAGAACAAATCTAAAACCCAATATCCTTATTTTTTAAATGTATCTATGAGATAGTTAATCAATGAATGTGGATTCTCGTAGACATTTGCAATCTCTCCTTTCAAATCTATTTCTTCAACTGTCAACTTTTTAACCACATCATTATAAGTCAATATTTTACTATATTTTCCTTCACTCCTTTCATCGATTAAAAGATATTCATAGGTCTCATCTTGTGTCCAACATGCAAGATGTATGTTTTCAGTATAAATCATAAATGGATCACTGCTCTAGCTACGAATATTAGTCTTATTCTTGTAACAAAAGTAAATAAGAATCTAATTAACTTATAGAAAAACACATTTCATTTATAATTTCAAATTCTTAATAACACACTACAATTATCTTACCAATAAAGTTTCTTCGTTGAATTTTCTTTATCCTTGAAGGTTGTTAGCATTGCTCCTCATTGTACATATTGTTAGTATTTGAGAAAATATGAATATAATTGAACTTTAAAACTTTAATCCAAAATTACAATGCAGATAGATCTCATCAATAATCCAAAGACATAAATAAATCAAACCATAGAACACATGATGTACCCTGGGAAAAACCCCCACTGATTCGGAGGATAAAAACCCAACAAATTGTCTTAGAGTATGATTGATAATCGACAGAGAATGATTACAAAACAATAACATATTGCTTTATCAAAGAGCACAAGAGAGGAAATATTAAATGGAACATTGTATTTATCTTTCCAAGTGGATAGCACTTTAATAACAAGCCAAATTCAATCATACAAAGAAGATAGCGAATCATGCTTCAGTAACTTGTTAACACTGAGAACAGATTTTCATCTTCAACCTTGCACCTCCACTGACTTGGTTCCAAGTTGGAACTACATAATTAACTCCACCACTGAAGATATGCATGGTCCATTAATTCACAAAGTTTAACTACCCCTAACTGAGTTTTTAACTAATTGATCTGAATTGAATTGAATGGAACTACATGTAACTGAATGGAACTGAATATAACTAAACATAACTGAATGCAACTGAACATAATTGAATGTAACTGAACAAAACTAGTGGTTCTCCATAAGTGTCATCTTCAACAACTACTTTCCATAAATTAGGGAGTTGATACCTTAATTGACTAAAACCTTTTTGATCACAACTAAGACTCAACTCATGTCTTATCAATTCGAGTTCTCTTGGAGGCACACATGATCAACTTGAATTCTCTCTCTATCTCTATGCTCATATTAATTATCTCTACATGGTCCACATGTGTTTCATTGATTAATCATCTACATCATATCATACTCATAAGAATTGTGTCGAACCTATGATCATATGTATTACCCCAGTTCATATAGTAATATGCTAAAGTAAATCACTCTAGGGGTACCTAATCCCTAAAGAATACTTGTAGCACATGGTGACCATTATTAGCCATACATATAAACATAGTATATCCTCAATGCATAATACAACATAAGTCATGTGGTCTTGATACAACACAATACCATGTGTAGTTAAGTAGAACCATCTCATAGCGTATCGTCTATGAGAACAATTTGACTTGATACGATAAAAGTATAGACTTTATACAACACAAGTATTTGACCTTAATACAACATAAGGTCATGATATTAATACGACATAATATCCTATTACAAGCACCTCTCCCGAATAGGAAAATGTCCTAGCTTAATACAACATAATCTCTTTAACTTAGTACAACATAATTTAGTGAACTTAATATGACATAAGTTCCATGGAGAATATTTGAACCTAATACGACATAGATTTTGCACTTTCTACGACACAAGTCCCATGGGAATGATTCCCAAATTTGTATTCTCAACACTCCCTCTGAGTGAGGGAGACATTCTCTTCCATACCAGGAATTTTTCTTTCATGCCAAGCTTATCTTGGAAGTGTCAAAACTTCGACACATATAGAGGTTTGTCACAAATTTGCAATTTTCTCTTCTGTAGCTATGTACTGGAATTCACTTTAGATGACCATGACCTAAATTAAGTAAAACTTCATGTCAATGTGTTTTATCATAACACACACATAGAATTTTCCAAAAATATTGACTATTAACACCTCATGATTGTAGGCTCAAGTATTTCAACCTAGTAGGTATCTTCCTAAGCTAAAATAATTCTCAGCATGTGGTACTATCCACAAAACATATTTTTCTTCTATAGTACTCCATGACATACAACTTTCTTCTGTACTACTAGTCACAATACAGTCATATTTTGTAGTACTAGCCTCAATTTACATCACTTATCTTGGGCTAAAACAAGAGATGGAATATAGCACAATCAAATAGGTCTTCTGTGTATCAAATATAGTAAAGAGCATATTATAATGTACCTCAAAGGAACTCAAACATATGCTTATTAGTAAGCATAAAACACACCAGGCCTACACAAAGACCAACCAACTACTTACACATAGTAGCATCATTTGGATCCAATCCATAATAAAGTTTCTCTAAAGTAGAAACCATGGATTTTAAATCCATCACATATAACATTATACAACAAATGTGTAATAACATTCATAAAGAATGTGTTATCCTTTCTTTCACTCTTCAACATTTGTTGACTTGTTGGATCTTCTGTTATATGGGGAATTTCTCTGTAAGATTGTCATTCTCTATGAGGTTCTTCAAGACCTGGTCACTTTCTCAGTGATCCTTCTCATTATATTGTATCACCACAACTACCTCTCCAATAGGTTTAACTATTCTCTGATAGTCCAAACTATAAGTCTTTCTTAAGTATCAATAGTCTCTAATATTTTTACCATGTCTCTGATCATGTGGATTATCTCCACAAGGTATCAAAACCCATAGCTTCCTAAGTCATGTACCATGAATAACTAATGGGGAATTTCTATGCTACTTCCTATGAAGACACATCAATACTCCCTCTTCAACTAGATGATTTTTTTATGTACTATACCAAGATTGTCCCAAATAGAGGCTTAGTAAAAATGATGGAAATACTGCTCATTTTTGGATATGTACTAGGTATCAAATATAACTAACTAGAAACCTCATGAAGCTTGGCTTATTTTCAACATGCTCTATATAGAGAAACATATGTGATCCTTCCTTAATCACCATACTAGTATGGTTTAGTATATATTTGAATCTTTATTCAATTTTTCGAGACATATTGACTTTACATATACTTTTACCAAGTATGTATCGCAACACATGCTATGTACATGTCTATATACATACTGTAAAGAAAATGACTAATACTAGGACATGTGACTAACCAAGTTCATCTCAACTAACTTTTGAGATATTCCAAATTTGATATAACCTTCAAATATCTATTCATATATATGGACATGGAATTTTAATCCATCATCCTAAAACTTTTCAGGTTCTCTACAGCACATTTTCCTTAACTGAGGAAAATATTATCTGGTGACTGTGAAACCTCTACTCATAACAAGATTCTTGAATATTGTTATGATATTCCTTCTAAATCATGGGCATCATGTAGATATCCTTTCTTACATGAGGTACATCAACGAGTTACACTAGTTCTTCAATAGCTAGTGAGACTAGCAACTCCCTTTCTCCATGTGAATATGAGAATCATAATCTAGGTCCTCCATCATGGATACTTATGCTCATCTATACCTGAAGCCATTGTTTGACACATGAATATAAATAATAAAGAATATATTCAAGAGTCTTCACATATATCATAATAGAATTAAGCCATCTATTCCGTCTGCTTCCCAATAGGAACAAGAACCTCCCAAACTATTCTCTTTCAGGCTTAGCCATTTGAAAGACTCTGCATTCATGTCCTTCTTTACTTGTAGGTAATGGAATATTAATTTTCCCTACAATAAAAATTATTCTAATGGTTAGAACCATTTCATACTCATGAATTTTGTCCACATGAAATACTCTCAATATACTGATAAATATTTACCTAGTTATGTATAGATATTGACCAACCGGTTTAACATAACCCATTCTAATCATATGTACTGATATGAATCTCTATATCAGTCCAAAAAATTCATATTCACAAATAAATATACATCCCTGTGTTCATATCTCATGAGGTAAGCATGTATCCCTCTATCTGGACAATCATGCAGTCCCACTACTACATATGGCTCAAAAGTCCCACGAATGTTTTCCATGAAAAAGTTAAAAACATTGTTTTCACAGAAAAAGAGTTTAAATATTTGGAAAAAATTGAAAATGCCCCTAAATTTTGTCACTATAGTGACATTATGGACCATCCATAGCTATTGTGACGAACGTTCGTGGCTATTGCAAGAAATTTCCATAACATCGCTATAGCGAAGAAATTTCCATTGGGTCTCTATTGCGACAAAAGTTCCATAACATCGCTATAGTGACGAAAGGATCATGCAGGTTTATTTGCATGATTTGTATGCCAACACTTGGATTATTTGCATGTATTCTTTTCACCCTTAGTTTCACTTGGTAAAAAATATATCTATATGTTTATAAACATAGGTACACATGTCAGTAATTCCCATGGGACCTATATTGTGATTTGTATGGGGACTTCTCAAGGGTGTTGTACTAATGAGAATCATTGACTATTACACAAACTTATTTTATTTAGTACTTTATTTGTCCTATAGAAAATAATATTTTTCATTACGTCATTTTCATGTGTTTCACCAAATTGGAAAAGGGAATTTGGAACATAAAATTCACGGGGGCGTCACCTAGGGACCAATATGATATCACGTTCGTTCATATTGGGGGGGTTAAAATCAAAAAATTAAAAATTAATATATTGGGGGTATATTAGGGGTAATTAGGGTTTTTTTTTTACTATTTAAATATGCAATATGCTGGGGCACGTTTTATTCAAATTTTTGGCCTGAGCCGTTCACAAGTCCTCCGAGCCTTGCCTGCGTGCCTGTTCTTGTGAGTTGTGCCTGTGCCTGCGAGCTCGTTTTCCGAGGAGCTCCTGAGGCTGTTAGAAGAGGAAGGGAATGGTTATACCAAGATATGCTTCAGCAACAAAAGCTTTGGTCTCGATGCTGCTCGTGTTGTAGAGAGAATCTTGATGAAAGTTTAGAGTAATCTGACTGATGTTGATCTTTCAGATTTCATTGCGGGAAGAGGCGAGGACGAGGCCCTTCAGGTAATGGCCATATTTTCATCCGTTTTACAAGGGTGTGTATTGAGGACCTTGAATATTTCTGACAATGCACTGGGTGAGAAGGGCGTTAGGGCTTTTGGGTCTCTGTTAAAATCTCAGAAAATGCTGGAGGAACTGTATTTTATGAACAATGGTATCTCTGTGGAGACTGCTAGAGCCATCTGTGAGCTTCTGCCCTCCGTTGAGAGGCTTAGGGTTCTGCATTTCCATAATAATATAACAGGGGATGAAGGGGCAGAGGCGCTTTCAGGGCTTGTTAGGAACTGCACTGCGTTGGAGGATTTCAGATGCTCATCTACTAGGGTTTGTGCTGCGGGTGGTATATCTCTAGTAGAAGCTCTAGGAGCAGGTGATAAATTGAAGAAGTTGGATTTAAGGGATAACATGTTTGGGAAGAAGTGCGGGGTTTCTTTGAGCAAAGCCCTTTCAAGCCATTTGGGTCTCACAGAGGCTTACTTGAGCTATCTTGGTTTTTAGGATAAGGGGACAATAGCTCTTGCCAACAGCCTCAAGGAAGGGGCTCCATCCCTCAAGGTTCTCGAGATGGCAGGCAATGAATTTACTGCTAAAGCAGCTCCGGCTTTGGTAGAGTGCCTTGGTTTGAAAAAAATGCTTACAAAGCTAGTTTTTTCAGAGAATGATCTTAAGGACGAGGGAACTGTTGTGATCTAACTGACCCTAACTGAAAATAGAAGGCTGCAAAAATCAAGATTCATGGCCATGTAGATAACTGACCTATGAATATTGATTTGCCCGAGTCAGATCCGTTTAAAAAGGTTTGTCTTCTGGTAAAAAAACAAATGTAACACCCCCATCTTGACCTTCACTGCAAATGTCTTGGAAGGCAAAGCCAAGAGAGAGCCTGTCGCATGTGGATATGGAGGACATGAGAAAAGAAGGCAACATTTGCTTTAGATAACAAAACTTGTGACGCAAAGCAGCAGCTGAGTATTAAGTGGGTGTTTGAGGATTGCAACAATGCTACAGGATCGATCCTGTCCATCTTAAAGCGCACCTTCAGATAGTTATCACTTGCAAGGCTGTCCCTTCAGCTAGTTATCACTTGCAAGGCTGTTAGGGTATTAAAAGCGGTTATTTGTTTGTCTGCTCATTCATTTAGCTGCTTAACTAATGACGACTACCATTTATATTTCTGGATTTTTGGAGGTCTAGAGATTGACCTTCATCACCAAAAATGTAGAGAATAACACTGATAGGTGTTATTCTAACACCTATCGGTGTAATTACGTAATAAAAATAGTCCTCCATTGTTGCAGCCAACTTTCTGTGCCTTTCAGCGTTTTAAAATTACAAACGAGATGAACTGACTGAATCATAATAGCCAAAGGCTTTTCAACATTTAAAATTACAAATGAGCTGAGATGACTGAATCATAACAGCCAAAGGCTTTTCAACATTTAAAATTACAAAGCAGCTGAACTGACTGAATCATAACAGCCAAAGGTTTCACTTACCAAAAAAATCAGAAAACTTTCCAGAACTTTGTTTAAGAGTAAACAGTTTGGATAGTAACAGGAAGGAGCCCTTCCTCTTTAAGCTCTTCAGCAAGCAGTGTACCTTCCTCCATAGATGGGGCTTATTTAGACAGCTTATCAACCTGCTCTTTATAATATCAATATGATACATACAGTTTATATTAGTAACAATTTTGATAAGCATTACTAATTACACATGCGTTGAAGAGTATTAGAGGGATCCCTAATGTGTCCCATCTTATCTTTCTTTTTTCTTATATATATATATATATATATATATATATATACTGTTGCTACTTCCAACTTGCTGTTTCGAGCAAATATAACTGTAACTCCTAGCCTTCCAGATACATGTACCCAAACTTCCAAGGTTCCTATCTTCTGGAAACTTGTGCGGGATAGTTTTAATGAAAATAAAAAGGGTTAGAGAGTTGAGCTTGGTTTTAATGAATAATATGAAATGCAGAGGGGCTTCATCCTAGCTTACTGGTTAGAGAAATAGATTGAAGGGCACTCAACTTAGATTTTTAAATGGGCTTTAGTTTATTTAATGGACCTTTTAAAGGTAGTTAGGGATAAAATATGAATTTGGTGCTTTGTTATGGTTAGTGAAGGGGAGATTCTTTAGTGTTTATACCTCCTCTTTTCTGTGCTCTTTGCAGCTGTTAGTCATGAGATTCTTTTAAGCCCAAACACATTAGTGGGGATTGATAACAGCTAAACTTCAGCTGTGTTGGGATTGATGAGTTTTGTGTTAGAACACTTTTGCAAGCAGGGCAAACTGTGTTTAGAAAACTTTTGCAAGCAGGGAAAACTGTGTTTGGAAAACTTTTGCATCTTATATTTGTTTCTTTCAAATGTTATGCTGTGCATGAAATTATTTGGATATGGATAATGATCATTTGGGGAATGACACACCAATCTTATAAGCTAAAATGAAAAATAACTGTATTCAAAAGATTATGTTTGAGTAGAATTTGGCATCCGGATCTGCTCAAGCTGCAATTTCAGTTTATTATTAATTATTAACACTCTAAAATGTTCTGAGAGAGTGTGTGGGAGGAGTATAGTAAGCTTCAATCTTTTTAAACCTTGATTTTTAATATACAGCAAAATGAAATTGGTATGTTAAGGTCATCATGTATTGTATTGCACTGCCTTGATCTCTAATGAGTTAAGAAAATTTTGAAAGGAAAATTAGTCAAGATGCAATAAAGAGCACATAGTTTGAAGCCAAAGGAAATATTTGCCTATCTATATGTTTTAACTGTCATGTTGAGGTAATCACTTAGTTGAATGAGCTACTACTCCTGGAAGGAGGTCTGCCCATGTGAGATCGATTCTCAAACTAGATGTGTCAAAAAAATTCTATTAAGGATTTGGTATTTTAAATTATACTATGTTAATTTCTCATGTTGTAGCAAGTTTTGTTCATTTTTGAGAATATGCATGTGGACTGTAAGTTGATTGATTGGAGCATGAATAATTTGTGGGGTTGGATATAATTTAATTTTTTTGATTCTTTACAATTAAGGAGTTTTGTTTCATTTATGTTAATTTTGTCACTGCAGCAGATATTGTATTGCTCTTAATTTTTATTTTGTATGACCTGTTTATGAGGCGGGTTTCAAGTTGGTCGCTATGGAGTATTAGTCATTCAGAATCAAAATTTTAGTTATATGATGATTTAGTGCACTTTTAGTGTCTGTGCCACTTTTGGTTGTGATACTGGTGGAAGAGTAATAGCCATCTAACACTGACAGGCATTATTTATACATTTTTTTGATTATTATTTCTAATCTGTTCCAGTAAAGGTTCATAGCTTGATTTCACTGATTTTTGTCTAGATTGTCTTCAAAATTTTGGTACTACATTATGTTTTCTAAAGATTCAAAGGGTTTCCCAATTTTCATTTATATCTTTCGGAAGATTATGCGATGGATGAATTCATCCTATCCATTGCCCATTTGGGTTGGTGGACCATTAAGAGATATGTTTGTTAATAAATTATGAGTGCTTTGGTCCTTAAACCATACTAGGATATTTACCGCTGGTGTGTTTTCTTGTGGGGTTTTCCTGGGATGCTTCCTCTTTTGAAGTGATTTTATTTCCATTCCCTAGGTGCCAATATAAACCATTCGTTGCTATGTGCATTGAGCTTTTTATTTGCTTCCTGATGGGAGATTCATTACATAGGGGTTTGTCCCAAAGATTTTTTTATTTCAAGATCTAGAAAATAATTATACTGGAGAGCATCCTCCCACCATGTTGACCCTCCGTATACCATCCTCCATGCTATTTTGGCGTCTAATGCCTTATTCATCAACATTGGGTTCTTTATAAGGCCTCATTCTGTCCATTAAAATCAAAGGGTTTGTCCATTTTGATGGGAATGTAGTTTCTTTTTCTGAAGTTGATATTATTACTCCTGCACAGAAGTTGTTGGCAAGAAAACTGAATTTCACAGTCACTCCACAAAAAAGATTGTAAGTGACTGGTGAGAGAAGATGTCCAACAAAATTTGATTTGTGTATGATATGTTTTATATAATTTTTTTCAACTTCAACTTAAATTCAAGAAAATTATTCTTTTCTTCACAGGCCCAAATGGAAGTGGTAAGAGTTCTGTATTTCGAGTTCTGCAAGGCCTATGGCCAATAGCAAGTGGAAGAATCACTAAACCAGACTAGATAGACAAGCATGATGTATTTTATGTGCCTCAGCAGCCATATACTACCCTTAGAACTCTTCAGGATCAAATTATATATCCACTGACTCTTCGTGAAGCCATGTTGAAGGCATCACAAGAATCTGGACCAGGTGAACATGTCTAAGCAAACAATATTGATTCCCTAAGATAAATTAAAACAACTTGCTGTCAGGATGTGCAAATAGAAGCCATTCATGATGCCTAACCTCATGTTTGTAAATGCAGATGGTGACTGTGATGCTGCAGAGATACTGGATACACGGCTGAGAAATATTTTAGAGAATGTTAGGCTCATATATCTTCTTGAACGAGAAGGGGATTGGGATACCCTTACTAATTGGGAAGATATGCTATCTCTGGGTGAACAACAGAGGCTTGGCATGGTTTGTATGGATTGCTCTGTTTTGGAAGCCTACCAACTCTTTGATTTTTTCCTGAACATGAAGATCTTTCATAATGTTCTTTTGTTTTGTACACTTAGGGCCTAACTATTTTTTATTCTTTTTCCTTAACATTTTATTGGTTGACAGGCTCGCTTATTTTTTCACAATCCCAAATTTGGCATTCTTGATGAGTGCACCATGTAAGTTCCTTCCAGTCATTTCATGATGCATTCATGTATAGATGTAGCATGAACAGTGGTAGTGTCATAATATGCATTCTTCTGCTTTAACAATACATGTAGCTGTAAAGTATTCTCAAGTTTTATCTTTTGGCAGTGCCACAAGTATTGATGTTGAAGAACAGCTTTACAAGTTTGCCAGGACTCTTGGCATTACAGTTGTGACAATTTCACAAGTAAGCTTGTGATGTATTTGCTTGCATTTTAAATTTTGCATCACTAATGCATGGCAGAATTGATGAACTAAAACTGCTATGTGTTTTTGGCATTTGCAGAGGCCTGCTCTTATACCTTTCCATTCAACAGAGTTGCGACTGATTGATGGGGAAGGTAGTTGGGAACTTCGTTCTATCAAACCTTAGTGAAGGATTGCAAAAGATTGTGAAATCTCAGACTTTACATGCATGCCACGATGTTCTTTTATGAGTTAATGCTGCATTGATGGGGGTAGGGTTATTATTTTTAGAGCCTATACTTATGAACTGGAAGTTCTGGTCACTATTCAGTTTCTGGAGACTGGAATACTATGCCATGTATGCTGTATAGTTGATTTTTAGAGCCTTTCAGGAAGCAGGTGGTCATGTGTACGGTTTTGCAGTTGATTTTCACTGCATAGGTAAACAGATAAAAATCCATGCTGTTGTTTATTATGCCAATGGTCAAAAGGTGGTATTATTCCCCAACATTGACAATGTATTAAATATCTATCAACATCAATTTGTAAAATCTAGATTCTAGGCCTGCAAAGGAATCCATCAGTTGGAACTGTCGCTACTAAGCATTTTGTTGGCAGTTGCCTCATGTGCTTTGTTTACAGAAAAATTCATAAAGTATAATGGTTGGCAACATTGCTGAATTTCATAAAGTTGCTTGGCTGTTTGGAGCCATTTTCTAACCTATATGTATCATACCATTGCCTACGCGCAGGATTCAAGATGCAGAATTTATTTATAGACTTTTAACAGACCGCTTTTGCTTGGTATTCTCTGTACTATGTAATCTCCTAGTCCTAGTGTTGAGTAGTATTTTAAGTGTAATAAGACGTGGAAGTGATTAATAAAACTGTGTCCTGTGCAACTAGTCTTAGTATTCAGTATTTAGCTTGGCTCCTTCATTTGCAACTCCATTTTAATCCGGTGTATGATGTGGTATTGATTAATAACACTGTGGCCTATGCAACTAATCTTTGTATTCAGTATTTAGCTTGGCAACAAAATTTAGATGTTTGCCTTATGTAATTACTCCTAGTATTCAGCAATGGGCCTTACAACACATAATTACATAGTTCAGAGTTTTTATGGATTTCAATGACATTGTTAAAAGTTTGTTAGTGTTGAAGATGGTCTTTTCCTTACAACACAGAATTATGACATAGTGAATCGATGCTTATAATTAAATGGAAGAACAGTGAACAAAATATACATTTTTCACTTACACCACTGACAGTGATATTTTCTACTTTAATCATAAGTTTGGTGGAGGTAGTTTGGTTCTACAGATTTTTTCTTTATAATTCAGGTTTTGGGTTTGGGCGGAATCATTTGTGTGAGGAGAATCTTGCTTCTTCACAATTGCTGTTGTTTGACAGTTATCCTTGGGTATCCTTTCACACGCTTACCTTAACTTGTAGGCCTCATTCTGTGGCAGACGGTCTCACGGGTGTCTCACGGTGATTTATTGATGCTCTTTATCAGTCCTTGGGTATCTTTTTTGTGATTAGAATTGTATATTTATATGGTTGAAATTGCATCATTTAGATATCAGGAATTATTTGAAATTTTAACAATAAAAATGACCTATTTCAACAAAGATTTCATCGTGAGATTCCAATAATAGATAACCTAAAATCCAAACCTTGGGATATTTAGCCAATTCCTTTTGAAGCACTTCCCCTACACTGTAAGCTGCAATCCCCCCTACCCTGTAAGCTTCAATCTTTGGCATCTCTTTTGCCCCCGATTTAGTCTGAATTCTCCCAAATTTCTCGAACATTTCAATTTGGATATGTTAAAGCCAGTTTTGATGTCCTTCAAGTTTCACCTCGGTTGTATTTCAAATTGCACCTGTTTTACTTCAAAGGTTCTAATTTCCTTGGTTGTATTTCAAATTGCACCTGGTTTACTTCAAAGGTTCCAATTTTCTTTGGAAGGTAATTTTACAAAAGAAGAGTTGTATTTTACTGGAAAGCAAACAAGTGTTGAATTGTAATCTCCTAGTCCTAGTGTTGAGTAGTATTTTAAGTGTAATAAGACGTGGAAGTGATTAATAAAACTGTGTCCTGTGCAACTAGTCTTAGTATTCAGTATTTAGCTTGGCTTCTTCATTTGCAACTCCATTTTAATCCGGTGTATGATGTGGTATTGATTAATAACACTGTGGCCTATGCAACTAGTCTTTGTATTCAATATTTAGCTTGGCAACAGAATTTAGATGTTTGCCTTATGTAATTACTCCTAGTATTCAGCAATGGGCCTTACAACACATAATTAAATAGTTCAGAGTTTTTATGGATTTCAATGACGTTGTTAAAAGTTTGTTAGTGTTGAAGATGGTCTTTTCCTTACAACACAGAATTATGACATAGTGAATCGATCCCAAAATAGTTGTCACTATTTGTCACTACAGGAAATAGTTGTCACTAAAAGTACAGGAAATAGTTGTCACTAAAATTACTGGACCTTTCTAAAGTTGCCTAATGCTGCAAATCGAATTTAATGGAGTTAGTGAATTTTCCATGTGACAAGAGAAATGTTGAAGCTCTTGGTAGTTGAAACAATATTTTTGTAGGAAGGACAGACTGAAAATTTATGCTTTAGGAATTTGGTTTTCCTTTTCAATTATTAATGCTATTGGTGTAGAAAAGATAAAACTTAGCATTGTCTTGGGTATTTAGATCCACCCAACTATCATGAATGAAACAAGGTTGTAAGATTTATTTTTGTTTGATCCACTAATACACATTGGGCTTAATCAAACTTTGGTTTTGGATACAATTAACCATATCACAAGATAAAATCCTTTTCTTTCCAATAAAAGCCTCACAGGATTCTCCCCCTCTTCCCTAGAATATCTTGATGGAGGGCAACTCAACAACTAGCTGCAATGGTGGTTGGTAACCCAGTCAGACTCAGCAGGACTTGAACCTCAGCCAGACTAGAACTGGAGACCTTACAGTGAACTCCACCTTGAAACAGCCTATTTGAACTGATTGAGATAACCCATTGGGATTCACAAGGTGAACCCTTTCCATATAGTCAAACCATATTGGTTGTCAGGTTCATTTACAAACTGAAAATGAAGCTGGTGAAGACGATTATGACTCTAATCCAACCACAAAAGTTTTAATGCCAAGTCTACAAGATCATTTTTGTACACTAGATTGGGTTATGTATCATAGTGCTTTTGAAAATACGTTGTTGGAGATATTTTTATGTAGTTTGGCTGGTTGCTTTGTTAGAGTCACACCTCCAGAATTTGCCTTGAATCTATGTTGAAGAAAATTTGTCAGTTTGAAAACTAAATTTGAAATTGCTCATAATGTTACTGGTGTTCAGTTATTTGGCTCATATTTTTTAGCTGACTTTGCTTCTTCATCTTTTTGTTTATGTCTTCTGACCAACTTGCTTGTTTGTCACAACTCTCGATTTTTTTTTCTTTTCCCCGTAGATGATAAAGAATTTGTTTGAGTAAAACTTAGCTAGGAACTTGGTGACGAGGTAGACATCTGAACTGGAAATACAATCTTCAACTGAAAGGTGGCCTATTTTGACATCATGAATTGATGCTTTAAATGCTCACAAGTTCATTGGATAAATGGATGCTAGCTCGACTCGTCCATTCCTCTTGTTAAATTCATATTGCCTTTAATCTAAAAATATTAACAGTATGCATTGAAGATTCCAAATCAATTTTGTTTCTGAAGTTGTACAATCTCTTAGATACCAAAATGGTGCTTGGATAAAAAGTCTGTGATGGAAAGAAGCAGTTATAAATGGTGTAAGTTTCATTTTTGAACCCTTCTTGGGGAAAACACACTACTATTTGAGATTGGTACAAATAAACCCTCTCTTATTTGTTTTGACATCATGTGATACATTTTAATTCCTAATAAAGTGATTTGCCTAAGGGCGCCTATCAAGTGTCGCCCTTTCTTGTGTTTAGTTTTTTTTTCCTTAGGTAGAAATATAAAGGGGTATAAAAAATGTAAATGAAAAAATAGATACATGCAATATATAGGGAAAATAGGGGCTTTTTAAAATCAGCAAGGCATATTGGGAGGGGGTTAAAAAAAATGAATTTGGGAGGTATTTTCCAATATTTTTTGAAAATAGGGGTATTGTTTCATATGCCACGAACGAACGTGCTATGGCATGCTTTCACTAAGTGAAGACCCCGTGATAAAATTCTAATGCCTATTACACTAAAGATTACCATAATTTTGTATTTTGTGTTGATAGTTCACAAGTTATTCACATTCTAGATTAGGCACACAACCTATGTTTTTAGGTGGGATAAAATAGAATCTAGGCAGTAAATATCTTCAATCTAAACAAGCATACAAAATTGGAGTGTACATACCAATCTTTGTAGACAA
Organism: Pseudotsuga menziesii; assembly: GCA_001517045.1. Taxonomy (NCBI): domain Eukaryota; kingdom Viridiplantae; phylum Streptophyta; class Pinopsida; order Pinales; family Pinaceae; genus Pseudotsuga; species Pseudotsuga menziesii. Next base: position 265,716 of record LPNX010041141.1, read on the forward strand.
ACACTAGGATATTTCCAACTGATATGTATTTTTCTCTCATCATTGATTTTATCATTATATGGCGTTTGGGAAGAAAAAAAATGATGAAATTATCTTCTTTTTTGGCTATATCTAGGTTTATTTTGGGACTCCTTAAATAGGTTTTGAAGTGTAGGTATGTGAGTTTTGTATGTACTTGCGGGAATACAAAGTCACTAAGGGTTTCTTAACAGTTGCTATGAAATTATATTTTATAGAGGGGTTGTTGTGTACCTGTTTAATGAATAATGATAAATAATTAAATGTAAAAAGAAATCTCAAAGTCATGGTGAGATATGTAATTTTTACACCACCTTTTTCTTAGTGTAGTTATAAGATAATGAAGGATTTAATATTTTAGGAAAGGAATAAAATCCTAGTACATTGGTATCAAGTAAATATATAATCTATTTCCATTGTATCAAACATTTGAAGTTATTGTATTACGTATTGGGAGCCAATCTCCCCCTAGCTTTCCAACCTCACAAGACAAGAATGGAAGTCCTCTAAAGCAATGGGATTTAGATATGAGGATGTTTTCATATGGGAATACTTTGTGGGGAACTCAAAGCTATTCATGTCAGGATTATAGGTTATGATGATTGCTTAATATGTTCTTTTATTTCTATTAGAGACTACACTCCCATGGATGGATATGAATCTCTATGCCTATGAATGCTCATCCTAATACATGAATTTGTCATGTCTACTTTATATTTTTCCTTTTGTTTCCTTTTTGTTCCCCTTTTCTTTCTTCCCTTTATTTTTTTCATAATTTGTCAATGAAACTAAAGTGAGGTGTCGGAAAAACTTGTTATAGTATTATGGATGAAAGCATGGAAATTGCATGCCTAGATTGCACACACATGACATAGATTTCATCACCATCATCATAATCATCATCCTTTTCATCATCATTATTAGCATCATCATCGTCATCATCATCATCATAATCATCATCATCATCATCATCGACATCATCAGCATCATCATTATCACCACCATCATCATCACCATCATCATCATCATCATCCTCATTGCCATCATCACCACCACCACCACCATCATCATCATCATCATCATCGACATCATCATTACCATCATCATCATTAGCATCATCATCATCATGTCCATCATCATCATCATCAGCATCATCAACATTGACATCATCATCATCATGCCGAATCAATGACATTTTATATGAATGTGAATCAATGCATTGTTAAAAATTCCCATTATGTACAAATCCATGAAATTCACTTCCATTCACTACACCTCTTCCATGTACATTGTAGTTCTTTCCATTTACAAATCCCTGAAAAGAATACGACGATGATTGTTGGCAGGGGTTTTGGTAAGTGAGTTGCGCAGTGTCATGGTAGCTACACAAGCTCACGCGGTACCGTGCAAGGCCAGATCATCGCGATGGGTGGAAGAATAACTGCTTTGAATATTTTATATGTTATTTGACCAAGTTTTGTTGCAATAGGTCATTAGCGGTTATAAGTTAGTTTGAAGTGGACCCTCAATGTAAAGGCGCAAGCCTATTTATAGATCTAGTTTTGCAAGTAGATAGGGGAGAGAGAAAGAGAAATGATTATGATCATCATAGGAGAATCGTCTCAGAGGATAATTATCACCGAAGGTCTTGTGCGATCTAGTTTTTGAAGAATTTCCTATGTATCTGTGATTTATCTAGTTTTTCCTGATGTATGCAGTCTCCAGTTTGGAGAAGAATTGTGTAATTTGGATCCTTTGCGTAAGATTAATATGATATGATAGTTGTTGCACAAAGATTTTCTGTTATCACTGCTGCAATCTAATCTATTATGATGTTGCGACCTGCTTTGTTATGATGTTGTTGTGATTTAGTCTCTGTTTGCTATATTGATGCGATATGTTTTTAAGTTTGTTACGAATTAATATGTTTTATGAACAATGCTATGGTATTAACAGTATTATGACAACTGTATGCTGCTATGGAAATGAATCAATAATGTCTGCATAAGTTCTGAATTCACTCTAAAATTTGTTGAAATGACTTAACGTCGATGGAAAAGCTCTGATCTAGCAGTTATGATGTCTCCCTGTCGAATCCCCATATCCTCCCGTTAGAGGAAATTTGGGGTCTAAAATGGGCATTATAAGAAAATGCACCAACAATAAATTTTGTGAGCTGGAATCCAAGAATCAATATAATTTCAATAAAACGAGTCAACCATAATGGTTGAATTGACATATTTGTCATAAAAGAAAACTATTTTTTTTGTTCGTATTTTCGACATATATCCCTGTGTTTTTACTCAAATTCGGAGCAGGAGAGATCATTGGATGCATAATTTAATTCCGCATCCAACAAGCACTCACACTACATACTTTTGATAGACCCCACTACCCCCAAAGCAAGAAATACCTGAAAAAGCGTGATGATGACATCATCATCACGTTTTTCCAGGTATTTCTTGTTTTTGGGGTAGCAGGGTCATCATCACATTTTTTCAGGTATTTCTTGTTTTTGGGGTAGTGGGGTCTATCAAAATTATGTAGTGTGGGTACTCATTGGATGAAAAATTAAATTCCATGTCCAATGAGCTCTCTCGCTTTGAATTTGAGTAAAAACATAAGGACATATGTCGAAAATACGAACAAAAAAGTAGTTTTTTTCATTCTTCCTCCAAAATTAATAACTATTATTTTATTATTTTCCTTAGGAGGTCCATTTTAGACCTCAAATTTCCTTTAATGGTCCCCATTGCTAGAAACTCGGTTCTGACAGCTCTCCCTTGAACATCTCGGGTGAGACTTCGTCTGCTCGATGGACATTGTTGGGAAGGGTAAAACCTATCTGGGCTGGTGCTCAGGGAGATTGCACTGGTTGGGAATTGATAGAGTGAGAACCCCTGTCGATGAGGCTTTGTTGGTGGGTTTCACAAAAAAATGGTTATGCTGCTGGGACCTAGTTGCTATTAAGAGGAGGATATGTTTTGGCATCCGACTCGACCGGAGATCGAAGGGTGGTTTGATCTAAAGCTGCGGGAGTTTGCTGAAGCTGAAAATCAAAATCTGAAGTTGTTGATGGGCCATTGGTTGGATAGGTATATCCATAATGATACTCATGAATGGTTCTTTTGTGAACTTCCTATCCTCTTGCAGGAATGGCTAGAAAATTCCACTAAGAAGAAGACAAAATTTCAAGGAGGAGAGACGACATCTTGGACCCCAGAGTTGATCTAGGAGTTGCAAGAAACCAACAATAAGGCATCGCGGGTAGTTGAAGTGTGGTTGGATAGTGTCTTAGAAGGATACATCAACGAGTTTGCAGTCGACACCAATAAGTCCTTTAGGGAAGAAGAAATGAAGTTCTTCAGTGGACCTCAAGGAAGATTCTTGTTTTCGCTGCAGCTGTCAATTAAGAAACTAGTTTGTGAAGAAGGTATTCTAAAGATGGACCAAGAGTAGTGGAAATCTGGTGTGCGGAGGATGTAGGCACCCCCACAAAAGAGGGGAGATGCATGAGAAGGTAAGGGGTAGATGGGCATGAGTTTTGGTGAGAATGTGAAGGTCGCCGAAGAAACAAGTGGTTGTATGAGGGGAGGAGAAAGGTTTCGAGAGAAGAGGTAGAGGATGGGAGAAGGTCCTACTGCAATTGAAGTTCGATGTTGTGAAGAAAAACCACACTGGATGAAGTGCCCTTTCTGTGCTGACAAGGAAAACCAGGCCCAGGCTAAGCCCGGAAGGACAACAGGATCAAACCTCACTAGTAACGTGTCCACACCTCCACTGCTCTACTCCACCATAAGGAAGAAATGCACATTCTATGTCGACTTGCCCGACGTGTCACCAACAGTCTAGTAATAGAGCACCGATAGGAGGAAGAAGGCCTAGAATGGTGGGTGATGAAATGAAGATATCGATATTAAATTGAAATGGAACTAATGATCCAGAGCAGTATTCGTTCTTATGTGAGGCGATCTGGACTGTCTGGGAAACTATCGATGATGATGTCAAGAAAAGTGAGTCGGCCACTACGCTGAGGGGCTGTGCACTGGAATGGTTCATGAGATTCACACGGATTCCTCAGGGAGGTACCACGAAGACATTGGATGAGATCCAAACATGGTTATTTGAAGAATTCAAGAATCCAAAGTCTGAGGCTCAGTATATTACTGAATTGAAAAATATCAAACAGTTCCCCAATGAAACGATTTGGGACTTTGATCAACGGCTTAAGACATTGATGGCTCGAGTCAGTTTTCAGATGAGCGGTGTTCAACACAAGGAATGGTTCATCGTTGCGCTTGTCCCACATATCTGACAACCATTAATGCAACAAAATATTGCGGCATAGAGTGATGCTTTGGAGACTGCAATGAAATTGGAGGCATCACTAGTAGGAGAAAGTGCAGTCGAAATGAACAAGATTCAAACACAGTTGGCTAACCTAATGCTCCAACTGCAAGATATAAAAAAGGATAAGGAAGATTGCGATGATATTTGGTGCACCCGATGCCATGTAGGTGGACATACCAAGGACACATGTCCGACGTTCATGAATTATTTGTTTTCAGGAGCTCCAAACTTGTTGAGATGTGTTGGTATACCATGGTGTCACATATGTCAAGTATATGGGCATTGACATGAGAATTGCGAATACATACAGAAGATGGTTACGAAGGCTGAAAACCTGTATTGCATGTTTTGTCGATTAGTGGGACATGATGACAAAAAATGTCGAACTTATGATTTTCTCCAGGAAAGAACATACGATTCATATTTTGTGAAATGAGAGGACCCCTAGATAGTGCAAGTGCAGCCACAAGTAGTGCAACCAGCAACATAAGTGATGTATACACCACCACCTCGTTTGCAGTTTATCCCCATGTAACTCCATCAATAGTTTATAGCACAGCCATAGTTTGCACCTCAACCACAGATGGTGGTACAACCACAATATAACCAGGCACCACGACTACAGTATAATTAACCGCAATATGTTCAAGCTGCACAATATTTCTAGCAGCAACCAAACCAACCACAACAACAGATGGCCGAACCACAGTTTCAACAAGGAGGAGTCCGAGGAGGATTCCGCAGAGGGTTCAGAGGATTCCGCGGAGGATGAAGCTGTGAATCAATCCAGTGTTACACCTATTGGGTATTTGGGCATTATCAGAGGGAGTGCCCTCATGCACAGTGTACATACTGTGTAGCCAGTGATCATAATGTTGAAAACTTCCCTAAGTTGATTACAAAATGGAAGGCTTGCAACATTCCACAGTTGCAGAATGTACAGAATTAGAATTAGCCTATGTTCCAAGTACAAAACCAACCAATAATGCAGATCAGGTCCCACCGCAGAATCAGACTCAGAACCCACCTCAGACTCAGAAATAGCTGATGATTCAACCATTGAATTAGAACCCACCATTGAACTTGAATCAAAGACCAACAGTTGCAACAATTCAGGCCGAGCTGCGAATAAAGGCTGTCGACGTTGGGATCGTCACTCATGGTCGTGTGACAATTGGAGACGATGGATGATGGAAGCAAGTTCAACTCATTGGCAAGAAAAGGGTGGAATTTGATATTTCAACAGAGAAAGACACCTTCTTTGGTGCAAATAATGCAATCACAAGAAATTTGGGTAAGTTACCAATTATTGATATTCCATTTGCTTTTGATCCATCTGTAGAGGCAGGACCATCATGGAATCATGGTACCTTGTGGCAGTTCTTTAAGAGTTGTCTATTGATGGAAAGGGACTCTGATGCCCTTGTCGAGCTTGAGACATTGTTACACCACCCGGATAAGACATTGAAGGATTGTGCTATGAATTCATTACAAAAAAGGAAGACAGGTAAGGAGATGAGGATGAATATCCAGATCAAATATTATGAGGTTGACTCGGTCATTCTAGATCCTGGATCAGATGTAAACATTATGACCAAGCAAACCTGGAAATTGATGGGAAAGCTAACATTGGGATGGTCATCGGTACAGTTGCGACTAGCAAATCGGGCAAAGGCTTAGCCCATTGGTCGTATTTCAAACTTGGTTCTCGACATTGAAGGTATGAAAATGCATACTGGATTTTATGTGAAAGAAGTAGTAGAAGACGGTGGCTTCTATCCCGCGCTACTAGGGATTGGATGGGCTAATGATAGCATGGCAGTTATCAACTTCAAAAATCGAGTTATGACATTTGAAAACCAGGATGTCAGGTTCAGTGCTCCTATGGACCCTCAGGAGGACCAACGATATATTGAACCTATAAAGGATGAAGTGAGGAGAAGTTGGGATCATGCTTATCACATCTATGAAGACTATATCCATCCTACCATCAATGGCGAGCTTGGATGGTGTAGTGTAAGTTCTACATCCTCTAATTCCGATGATGCTTTGGAAAATTGGTAGAATAGGTTGCATGAAGTATCATTTAGGAAATGCGGGCTAATTACACAGTCTCTCCGACATGTTGCAACTGAGACTGTTGAGTTTCCCAGTTATGAAGGACTGTCAAGAACATTAGAGTTCTTTCAAGAATTTGAAGAGAAATTTTTTGAACCACAAAGGTTATTGGCTCTTAATGTAGCACTGAAGGCTACTCCTGCATGATGGTGGGTGACACACAAATAGATGATCAATGATTGGGAACAGTGCCACATATTGATGATGGCGTGCTTCGACGATTTAGAGGTCTATCATGCTGGGAGATATGATGGATGAAATGATCCCACCAGTCATTTAATCAAGTGTCATACTTTATGGGCATCGTGAACCAGAGATGAATGGGTCCATGCTTTCGTTCACACTCTAGAAGAAATGATGAGATCCTGTTATGTGGAAACAGAGTTGTGCAGGACTATCACCACTTATGAGGAGTTGTTTGTTTGTTTTGCGTAGACGTTCAGTTTTCATGACATCAACCCAGAGGTATGCAATGCTTTACAAATCATCCGTGATGTCATACTCAAGGTCTCACTTGTCGCCTATCCTGTTGATCCCCATGTGCATTGTTCAATCTAGTCCTTGATGACCTACTACAACTTGTCTAGGGAACCTGAAGATGACAATGAGTTGTAGAATCTTAGTATTCTAGAGTCCAAAGGAAGTCGCAATGTCGTAGCCCCCAACATACTGACGGACTCGATGAGTCAGCTGGTGAGGATCCATAAAGTCAACATTGAGTCAATAGAGAACCCAAAATTTTCCAATGTCAGAGACTACTAGGACGAGGAGACCATGGCCAAGATCACGGATCTACTACATGAATTCCAGGACCTTTTTCCGACATAGTTTTAAGAGATGAAGGGAATTTTAGGAGACCCAGGGGAAATGAAAATCATGTTGAAAATAGATGCTAAACTGATGTGACAAAGGCTGTATCAACTAAATCCATGATACAAGGACCATGTAAAGGATGAGTTTGAATGGATGCTTGATGCTAGGATCACTGAGCCTATAGAATAATCTGAGTGGATAAGTCCTATGGTGGTCCAAGATAAAAAGACATGAGAAATCTGCATTTGTGTCGACCTAAGGATATTGAATGATGCATGTGTACATGATCCATTCCCGACCCCTTTTACAAACGAATTTCTTGAAGGCATAGGTGACTAGGAGATGTATTCTTTCACGGATGGCTTCTCGGGATACCACCAAATCCGTATTGTGAAGGAGGATCACCATAAGACTACGTTTGTCACTAAGTGGGGCTGTTTTCAATATATAGTCATGTTGTTTGGGCTGAAGAATGAACCAACCGTATTCTCTCACATAGTTGCTGTTGTATTTAAAGATTTTATTCAAAAGTTCCTGCAAGTGTATATGGATGACTGGAATGTCTATGGACTAATTAGGAACCATCTGGACAACCTACGACAGATGTTGGAAAGGTGTTGACAACATCAGATTGTCTTAAACTCTAAAAAGTGTATTTTTTGTACACCATTTGGCATGCTACTAGGGAACATAGTCTGCAAAGACAGTTTGCTAGTCAATCTGGTGAAGATCGCACTATTCCTCAGTTTGCCACCACCGACTATTGTTAAAATGCTTTGGGCCACACTAGGGCATACTGTATACTATCGCAAGATTATCAAATGATACACTGCGATTACTTCCCCCATGGAGAAACTACTAAAGAAGGATGCAGCCTATGAATGGAATCAGGAATGTCAAGGAAGTTTTGACACTTTGAAATCCAATATGGCCTCTACACCCATATTTATTTATCCTGATTGGGATAAGGAGTTCCATGTGCATTTCAACGCTTCTTCTATCATGCTGGGGGTCATTCTTGTGCAACTAGGTGAGGGAGACCTGGATCACCCAATCGCATATGCCAGTAGAAAACTATCATTTGTTGAACGAAATTATACAACGATGGAAAGGGAAGGCTTGGAAATGGTTTATGCATTGAAAAAGTTTCGGCACTACTTGTTGGGAGGACATTTCAATATGTTCACTGATCATTCTTCTTTGCAATACCTAGTCAATAAGTCTATGTTGGGGGGGGGGAGATCTGTCGATGGCTATTACTCTTCCAGGAGTTTGATTTTGAAATAGTTGTGAAGCTAGGGTGATTGAACACTGGTCCGGATCATCGGTCTCGCATCGAGAATGGTGAAGAACCGACCAATATTGATGATGGATTGTCGGATGGACAAATGTTCCATGTTGACATCGTAGAGGATCACTATGAACCCATTATTCAGTTTTGGCCACTTGTGTCGCCTTGGAGGACAGTTATACTAGCCAAAAGAAGCAGTTGGTAGTAAAGGCTTCCGATTTTCAATTAATTGTGGGATAGTTATATAAGCTTTGACCGGATGAAATCTTGCGACGGTGTATTTTACCACATGAGCATGGTCCCATTCTTGAAGAAGCACATGTAGTAATTGCGGGAGGCTACTATGGAGGACGGGCTATGGTGGCCTACTCTGACACAATGGTGTCCTACGTTGACACAATGACACTGCAAACTATGCAAGGAGTTGTGATGTCTACCAGTGTGTTGATAAACCATCGCGGAGGAATGAGATGCTGCTGGTCCCGCAAGTGACTTTGCAACTGTTTGATAAATGGGCTGTGGATTTTGTGGGACCTATTAATCCACCAAAGAGGTGAACTAGTGTGCAAAACATCATTACTGCAACCGACTATCTGACTAGGTGGGTGAAAGATGCACTGGTTGTGGATTGTATTGCTGTGACAGCAGTGAGGTTCATATTTGAAAACATTGTGACATGGTTTGGGTTTCCTAGGATCTTGATGAGTGACCAAGGTAGTCACTTCGTCAACCATACTGTGAACGTGCTAACTGAGGAGTTGCAGGTGAAACATAAGAGGAGTACACCATACCATCCACATGTGAATGGGATCGTTGAAGCATTCAACAAAATCTTTGAAATAGTGTTGACTAAGGTATGTAACGCTAACCGTGATGACCAGGACCTAAAAGTTCCAGCAGTGCTATGGGAATATCGCACTACTTGTAAATGACTAGCTGGTCAGACACCATTTAAGCTGGTCTATGGGCAAGAGGAAGTCATGCCCTTGGAGTATATTGTTCCCAGTTTGTGCATTGCCACAATGATGAGCATGGATGATGCAGAATAATTAGAAGAGCACATTGTGTAGTTGGTTCAACTTGAAGAAGACCACTTTATTGGTGGATTCCACCAATAGGTTGTGAAGGATCGATAGAAGGTGTGGCATGATAGCCACATTAAGAAAAAATAGTTTGCAGAAGGTGATCTTGTGTTGTTATATGACAATAAGTTTACCAAGCATCCCGGTAAGTTACAAATGCATTGGTTAGGTTCGTATCTTGTTCATTTCATTACTTCTGGTGGTGCAGTTCAATTACAGCAATTAGATGGCGCAGTATTAACGATGCTTGTCAATGGGAGTCGCTTGAAGCCCTATAGGTCAAGGCCGATGATGCGCACTACTTGAGGTGCTAAAAAAAATTAATATTTTAGTTCAGAACAACAAGGTGAGCCTTGGGGGAGAGGCTGCACAAGGTTAAATTTTGTAGCGATGATTGGTCGACCACTTGCGACAGTTACAGGGTTGTGGGTTGGTCAAATAAAGTAATAAATGTAGGTAGTTAAAACAGTTGGATTTTGGTGCTTGTTGAAGCGACCCGCATTAATGAGTGATCTGACCGTTAAAGGAGTAATATTACCATCGGATTTGGTGTCATTAATACCAGATTTAGTAATCATAGTGATACTAGATTTGGCAATGATCAGTTTTGAGTTGGAGGTGGTTATAAAAGGTGCACGGGATGCGTAAGGATGGCATTGTTCAGTTGAGTGAGTAGAGTGTGAAGCAAAGGGAGAATTGTGCAGTGTGGTGCAATTTGTTGAGTGATTTGTAGTGTTGAAGGTTAGAGCTGTCGAGTGCATTTTAAGGTTTGAGGTGTGAGGCATGCTGAGTAACCTTGATGCCATTGAGATTTCAAGTGAGTACGAGTCTCCTTTTTGGCCCACGACTATTGAAGAAGAAATTATGAAAATTCCAGTCGATTCATCGTCCATTCCCAAGTGGAAGCGACAAGATCAGAGGCTCAGTCCCACGCTACCATAGAAGAGGTAAACTCTCACGTCAGTGAGAATGCAAGGGGAAGGAACTACACAGACCAGGCCGTCGAACTCAGGAGTTGTTGAGTCTGTGGTGCCTTGGGGTGTCTCTGTTTTTGAAATTTTAGGATATGTCACTCCTACACATCCAGGAGCCAAGCCGAGGAAGCCATAAAAATTTCAGAAGTATCCACCAAAATTGTCGTTGCTGCCAGAGGGGATGATGCGCTCGGTTGACATCATTCCTGTGTTGATCAGGTTGAAATTTGAAGACCATGACTTACTATTGCTTAAAAATATCAGAAACAAGCCCTATGAATCAGTCCCAATAGTGCCTAGTGCCCCCATTCAGCGAATTCCTAAGCCATGGGCGAGTGGGTTAGACCAATTTGGATTATTGGGGCTCATCAATATGCTCATTTTGGGTTGTTGAATGCATCCCATGTGTGTGTAAAGCAATTGTTGGATTTCTTTCACGAAGGGACTCTTTGGTTGAATACACCCATCTTGCTTACAATAGAGTTGATCACAAGCATCACAGGTTTGCCAAAGAGCAGGGAAGATCCGATGTAGTTTATCCACGACAGGGATACGGATAAAAAGCTTTCCAAGCACTTGAAGGAGTGCTTTGGTTTACACTGTGATGGTCATGCTTATTCCATTGATAGCATTAACTCACAGGCAGTGCACATTGGTGCAAGGATTTTGGTGAGCAAGGTCATTTGGGGAAATCGACCAGTCCAATGCAATTCAGGTGTTGTCTCTTGCGCTCAAAAGTGTGTGGAGGGTGTACAAACGAATTGGTCCTTATTGTTGTTGAATCAGTTACTAGAAGATGCTCTGGCTGCTCAGACCGAGTAGCCATTATCATATATTTGGTTGTTGATCCTTATTGCCCTCATCGCCTGGATGGAACCTGAGGACTACCAACCAATGGCGATTGATGTGGAGAAGGTGTGCCAAGGTGCATAGTATCAGAACTTATGGTTGGTTGAAGAGCCTAGATGACAAGCGAACTGTTCCATTCAATTTTGTGTTTCTTGGGATGCATTGCAAGCTGCCCTCGTTGTTGTTCCTTGAGTCTCTACGTATTCCATGGCTAAGTATTAGTGGATCATTCAGTTTGGCATCGGGTCCCACTCTATCTACATTCACATGTGGTAGGACACCGACTGAAAGTGGATACCATTTCCTTACAAGGTCATAATAGAAGAATTGGATGCCATTGTACAAGAGTGGTTGATGGAGTGGCAAAACCCGGTGAGTCAGAAGGAATTCTCTAAAGAGCCCCCACCTGATGCCCCAAAAGAGCATGCGCAGAAGGAGTTGAGCACTCAAGACTCTGACAACGATGGACCCTGAGGATGCAACATAGCACATGTGGGAGGAGACTCACACCAAATGGCTCCAATAATATGAGGCGAGAAGTGGTACCAGGTCACGGAATGGAGGACCAACTGCAGTGGCTTATTAAAGTGGTTACTGACTCATCTGTGGCTACGACAAAGGTGATCTAAGAGTTAAATCATGAAGAATTTAGTGTGGTAAGAGACCGATTAGATTCAACTGTCGGTATTGTTTCTAGGGAAACATCCGTGAGATCCATGATGCAGTACATCCATTCGATCAGCATTGAGCCTCAGGCTAGGAATGTGCAAGTTCCCTTGACTGCAATTGACATGGGAAATGCAAAAGTTCACCAGTTGCTGCGACCGATCCAAAGTGTGGCTTTGGATCTGAAAAAGCTATCTGGTATGGCGTCAGTGGAGTTGCCACCCTGGAATTGGTGGAACAATAGAAAGAACTAACTGAGGGATATGTCCAGTCACAAAGCATAGCAGAGAAGCTGCAGAAATAGGAAGATGAGATGCATCAAGTCTGGGTGCAGATGGCAGAAGAAAGAGTGTGGGAGATCGACACCTTGAAGGAGACATTGCCTGAGTTGCAGCGAAAGGCTGCTAAAGAAATTAATGAACTGAAAAAGGTGCAAGATCGCCTAATTGTTGAAAAGGCAGAGATGTGTGCCTAGTGAGGTGAAGATGAGCAAGCTGTTTCTGAAGCCTTCCAACACATTTTTGAGAACATGGTTGAACTCACCCCAATCGAAAAGGCCAATTGATTGGGGTAAACTATTGTTCAGCTTTAGGATACCAACCTGATGCTCAATGCCCTGGTACAACCTACGACGCCACCAAATCAGATTGAGGAATAGAAGGCCTCCATTAAAGAAATTGAAACTCAGTTCGAAAGCATGGAGCAAGAGTCCAAAACCATTATGGAGGTGACAACGTTGTTTTAGCATAGGTTGTCCCGGATGAGTAGCTTGATTAGCTAACTGCACCAGTTCAAGAAGTCGAAGTTCAACTCATGGCCTTGAATACATCACTGAGGGCCATGCTATTGATGGTCCTGATCACATAAGCCGAGGGGTTGAAGGACCTATAGCAGAGTGTCTCCCATGCATAGGAATTCCAACAAAAGTGTCATGCTCAACTCAAAGAATTTCAAGAAATCGATGGACAGTTGGCTATGAAAGCAGTTACCAAGCTGCAGGCAGTATAGGATCATTGGCAAATGGTAAACAACAAGGCTAGATAAGAGCACCTAGTGCAGGAGGATTTGACTATATGTCAGAGTACTATCGACAAAGTCCAGCTTCAGGTTCGTGAGATCGCACAACAATTTGAATATTTCAAGGCACGAACATCGGCACATACCCTGTCAACCTGACATGGCTCGGGGACAAGCCACAAGACTGTGTTGGGGGCCTATCAGGAAGAATTTTAATAAGTGAGTTATGTAGCATCATGGTAGCTGTGCAATCTCACACGGTACCGCGCAAGGCCAGATCAGTGCTATGGGCAGAAGAATAACCACTTTGAATATTTTATATGTTATTTCACCAAGTTTTGTTGCAATAGGTCATTAGTGGTTATAAGTTAGTTAGAAGTGCACCCTCAATGTAAAAGCGCAAGCCTATTTATAGATCCATTTTTGCAAGTAGATAGGGGAGAGAGAAAGAGAAAGGATTATGATCATCATAGGAGAATTGCCTCAGAGGATAATTATCACCGAAGGTCTAGTGCGATTTGGTTTTTGAAGAATTTCCTATGTATCTATGATTTATCTAGGTTTCCTGATGTATGCAGTTTCCAGTTTTGGAGAAGAATTGTGTAATTTGGATCCTTTACATAAGATTAATATGATATGACAGTTGTTGCATAAATCTTGTTTATTATCACTACTGCGATCTAACCTGCTATGATGGTGTGACTTACTTTGTTATGATGTTGTTGTGATTTAGTCTTTGTTTTCTATATTGATGCGATCTATTTTTAAGTTTGTTATGAATTGATATGTTTTATGAATAATGTTGCGATATTAACGGTATTATGACAATTGTATGCTGCCATGGAAATGAATCAAATAATGTATTCATAAGTTCTGAATGCACTCTGCAAGTTGTTGAAATGAATTAATGTCAACGACAAAGCTCTGATCTAGTAGTTATGGTGTCTCCCCATCGAATTCCCATATCCTACATCCCCACTGCCAAAAACTCGGTTCTGATAGCTCTCCCTTGAACACCTCGGGTGAGACTTTGTCTGCTCCACGGACATTACTGGGTATGGTAAAACCTGTCTAGGCTAGTGCTCAAAGAGATTGCGCTGGTTGGGCGTCGATAGAATGAGAACCCCTGTCGACGAGGCTTTGTTGGTGGGTTTCACCAACAACAATTTCGATGATGAGGATGAGGATGAAGAGGATGATGATGACGATGACAAGGATGAAGAATATGAGTGACATTGTAGCAATTTTGGATTCTTGCAGGTAATATGTCATGAGAACATCTTGTTGCATAATGTATTATGTTTACATCTATTTAGTTATTTTTAAATCATCGTTATCATCATCATCATCATCATCAATAACATCACCATCATCATCATCATCATCATCATCATCTTCATCATCATTTTCATCAGCATCATTGTCATCATCATCCTCACCATCAACATCATCATCATCATTAGCATCATCATCTTCATCATCATCTTCACCATCATCATCATCACCATCATCCTCCTCCTCATCATCATCCTCATCGTCATCATCATCATCACCACCACCATCATCATCATCGACATCATTAACACCATTGTCATCATAATCATCATCATCATCATCATCATCATCACCATCATCATCGCCATCATCATCATAATCGTCATCGTCATCCTCCTCCTCCTCATCATCATCCTCATCCTCATCCTCATCATCATCATCATCATCATCACCACCACCATCATCATGTCCATCATCATCACCATCATCATCTAACCATCATCCTCCTCCTCATCATCATCCTCATCATCATCTAACCATCATCCTCCTCCTCATCATCATCCTCATCATCATCATCATTAGCATCATCATCGCCATAATCATCATCATCATCATCGACATCATCATTTTCATCATCATCATCATCGACATTATCATCATCATCATCATCATCATCATCATCATCATATCATCGTCATCATCATTGTCATTGACCTGTGATCATCATCACCATCATCCTCAACATCATCATCACCTTCATCATCATCATCACCATCATCGACATCATCATCACCATCATCTTCATTAGCATCATTATCATCATTGCCATCATCATCATCATCATCATCATCATCATTATCATCATCGTCATCGTCGTCACGTCCATCATCATCACCATCATTCTCATCATCATCACCATCATTAGCATCATCATCATCATCACCACCACCACCACCATCATCATCATCGACATCATCATCATCATCAACATCATCATCATCATCGTCATCGTCGTCTTCGAGTGACCTCATGTATAATGAAGTATATTTCCATTTATTGTAGCCATTGACTCATCTTGATGGGATCCACTGCACCCACATAAGGTTTGGTTTCCACCTTGGCCTCTACACATAAAATTATTCTCCACTTATTCTATAGTCACTCCAAGTATTTACCATAGAGGTTTCACCAAATGTACGCAAACAAAGCTTTTAATATGATGTAGTTGTTGCATTGTGCGTTATTAGAATGGTAAGTAGCTACCATGATTTCTCATGGAGGTAGGGAATTACTATTTCTCATTATTGATTCCAAACTTTACAAGGATAGAATAGAGACCAAAATTCAAGGAAAGAATGTTGTAGCAACACAACTTATGGGGAAAATGTGATAATGTGATGGTAATCGAGGAAATCAAGGATGTAATGAATGGAAAGACTATCATCATCGTCGCCGTTGTCGTCGTCATCACCATCATCATCATCATCATATTCATAATTTTCAACATCATCATCATTGTCATCTTCATCATCATCATCGTCGTCGTCGTCATCGTCGTCGTCGTCGTCGTCGTTGTCGTCGTCGTCATCATCGTCTTCATCATCATCATCAATATCATCGCCATAATCATGGTCATAATCGTCATCATGATAATCATCTTCATCAAGATCATCATCGTCATCACCATCATCATCATCATCATCATCATTTTCATCATTACCATCGCCATCATCATCATCATATTCATCATCATCTTCATCATCATCATCATCGTCATCATTACCACCATCATCATCATCATTGTCATCACTGACCCTAAGAATGTAGAAGAATGTAGTCATTGATCCATGTGATTCTTTGATATCCATTCAATTACCAAACACATCAGGGATTGAAAAATCCATGATATCTTGCATATCTAAGGAAACCAATTCTGATAAGGCCCCACCTCCTAAGAGGGAGAAGCTTCAATCATGACTTCATGTATTTCATAAATAACTATGAATGCACATCCTAACTTCATGAATTTGTCATGTCCATAACTTTATATTTTTCCTTTCTTTTCCTTTCTTTTCGACATCCTAATCAACCTCATCCTCATTATAAACGCAGATTAGACATTCTCATGCCCATTATTTTTTCTTCTTCTCATGAAAAAAACTCGTGAGAACACAAAATAGGCAAACCCCTATGGTCCATGTCCTAATAACCCCCAAAAACATTATGGTTCACATGATAATAAAAATTAAAAATTAAAACAAATTAAAACAAATTAAAAATTATTATTATTTTTTATTACATTGTTATATATATAATATATATTACATTGTAATATATATAATATATATTACAATGTAATATATATAAACAAATTACATTGTGTATAATATATATTACAAAACAAACTTGGTGCTATAAAAAATAAAACCCCCAAATCCCAACTGTGAAATGATCCCATTAAAAACAGTGAATCGACCCAACTACAAACTATAAAAGGGTGTTAAATGACATCATAGGGGGTTTCTGGATCCTTTGATGAAACTGTGAGGATTTGGGATGTGAAATGATCTCGTGAGAAACACTGAATCGACCCACCTACAAACTGTGAAAAGGTGTTAAATGACATCAGAGGGAGTTTCTGGCTCCTTTGACGAAACTGTGAGGATTTGGGATGTGGGGATGGGGAAATGCTCAAAGTTTTTTCTTGCCCATTCAGACCCCATGACGGTCGTTCACTTCAACTAGGATGGGTCATTGATAGTTTCTAGCAGTTATGATGGGATCTATAGGATTTGGGATTCTGCCACCAGCCATTGCTTGAAGATGCTCATCGATGACGAGAACCCTTGGCCATTGCTTGTCACGTCCAATTGGGTTAATTTCGATGCTTAAATTCATATTGGGTTTGTTAAACTTAGGTGTTTTGAAAAGGAATTTTAGATTTTTATCTGTTTTCATTGTATTTTTTGCTTCCATGAATGATGTGAAGTGTTTGTTTGATATGTTTATGATTATTTTGCATAAAACCCTCACAAAAAACCATCACCTTTCCATTACAGTTATTTTTTATCGCATTCATCTCACCCTCCAGTATCCAAATGCAAATGCCACGATCCCAATTTCAAGGGTTAGTACCTTTCTCTTCTTAGGTCGAGAAAGCGGCTCGTACCTCACTCAAACTTGGTGGAGTCATTTTCCTAACACACAACTATTTCACTTTCTAGGGGACTCGAATCCCAAGCATTGGGCCCCTCATGGGTTAACTTAGTTCTGCCTCATCAAGGGTTTATGGGGAATGAAGGAGGGGTTATACCTAGTACAATTGGGATCTTGGAACCTATTGGGCCATGTAGAACTCTAGGAAACATGGCAGCATTCAATAGCATGGAACCTCATGCCAAATAGCCCCCTATTTTGTTCACATGGTAGCTTCCCTATTCCCCCTCCCCCTTTATGCGAGAAGAGATGAAGGAAGTTCAATTACAGATCGACAACCCATGAGCTCCCTCTAGGAAACCTTACAAGATTTATAAAATCAATGGTTATGGGAGAGCAGGAACGAAAAATAGGAGGATGATATAAACACCATGGGATTCCTTCTCGCCTCTCTCATTGATTGTGAATAGGTTCTATAATATACCTAAAACCCTCACTCCAATATCAAAACCCTCTATAGTGAACAGGGAAGAAATCACACTTCCAGAGAGGGTGTAGTCTATAGCAGAGATATATCCAGAGTTAAGAGTAATTTCATGAATCCTGAAACCCTTGTAGACCACTTAAACAATCAGTGCGATTATAGGGAAAAAATGTCAGCTAAAAACAATAACTCTTGATCCAAAATCCCACAGGGGGTTATTTTTGTAAATTACAAAATTATAAGTAGAAAACCTTAGTTCAATATCATAATGTAGATTTCCTAGTGCCTTCATGGAGACTTAGAAAAAGGATGGTGGGATGTTGTTGGCTTTATTCCCGCAACCAAAGTGCTTCATGTCATAGTTTGTGCAAGTGTCACATAAGCTAGGCCCCTGTAGTTTCCAACAGGCTTGGGTGATATGCATAAGTATCAAGGCTTACAAGTAACATCCCACTCTTCCAATGATGTGGATTTTTCTTGAAACTGGTCACTTTGTGGTGCTAGGAAAGTATATGAATACAATCTCTTTTAATAAATGTAAATCCGTTGGTAAAATTCTAAGTAAATTAGAAGTGTTCCTTTTAAATTTCAATATGAACGTGGTCACATAAAGTATAACTTCATAAAAAAAAAGGATGAAACATGTTTAGAATTTTTTTCCTTGCCTTTTCTTCAAAATTTTAACCTTTTCTCCTTTGGATGTCTTTGAATGTATATTTTGTTTTTAAAGTTAAAGAATTTTGAGTATACTGTAGTAGGAAAGATTGAAGTTTTGTAGAGTTTCCTTGACCAAGCACTCTTTTATTTGCTACTCTAATTTAGTGGTAACCTTATAATATCATGAAACTTTATGTTAACATTATAAATATTTTAATAGCTTCTGTCCTGAACTGAATGGTTTTTTGGTCTTTCATCTGGTAAATCTAGGTTGAATAAGAATAAGACTCATGGTACTAATTTACCTCCTAGTTTCTATTAGAATGGCCTGATGCTCCTGAGTTTTGTTTGGACTAAAATCCAGTTCACTTGCAATATAGCTGCAAGAAAGAAACCACAGATGAAAAATAAGAAACCATCAAAAGTATAAGTATATGAGATAAGAAGAAACCACCACTTCAAAACAAAGATTTACACTCTAAAATTTCCTTGTTATGCGGAAAATTTCAGATTTGTATAACTATGGAGAAACTAGGAAACCAATAAACAATTAATAGATTACAAGAGGAAGATCCTAAGTTGTTACTTCAACATATAGAATAAAGGAAACCATGAAGATGAAACAACATTAGAGGACAAGTAGAAACCAACTCTAGTATATTGATCATAATCACCTTGATGGAATAACAACTTGTGGAACAAAAGGTGTATAATCTATCTCACGTTCAACTGCAAGTTGTTGGGCTTTATGAAACTCCTTTAGGATAGCTTGAAAATATTTTGCAAGTTTTGCATATGCTATCTTCTTGTTTGCCTATAATGTTTTCACAAAAATCAAGTGAGATATTTCTAAAACTAATTTAGTAAATAGGATGCATTCTTTAAGGAATATAAATATGTTTGGTTGATAGAGAGAGAGGGAGAGGGAGAGAGGAAGGCCACTACAAATAGAAAGTATATTAAAAACTAAGGAAAATTTATTCATTTTTCACAACAACATTATAATCCAGATTGGTCAAACTAATACATAAATAGATATAATGGAATATATGTGTAAAGTTCAAAAACATTATTGAAGCTAACATATTGTAACGGATATTTGTCAAGATAAAATTAGATGATAAAACTAAGATGAGATTGACAGAAAACAACCCTGGAACAGAAAATGATACCAAAAAGAAACTACAAAAAAATAAAAAATGGATGTTTTACAGAAATTGGGAAAACTTTAGCAAATACCAAAAATAGATAGGATTCCATACTATGAATTGTATTTGCCAAAACAAAGAGAAAATATAGATATAATAAGAACAATAAAGAAGTGCACCATGGTGAGAAATCAAAAATCATACCAAAGAGAAATTGAGAAAAAAATCATAGTGTTTTGTTTAGAATATATCTTAGAACCTTGCACATTAGGTTAGGATTAATAGAGCTAATAAAATTATATATTTATAACCAGTGAAACAGAAAAGCTGTCTTGAATCCCATTATCTACATTTGGTAATGATAGAAACTTATAACAAACATAACACTTACAATGAGTTTCATATGCTGATAAGTTTCACTGGCTACTTTGAGTTTCACAAATGCATTTTCTACTAGCGGTCCAATGTGTTTCCTAGTCTTATGCCTGCAAATCATAAGTTCATCACAAAGTTATTTGAAAGGAAACTAGAAATCACTTGTGGAAGCTCCGGAGCAATTTTTTTTATTAATTATATCCAACAAATTTGAAAACTATACCTAAGAACAACTAATTCAAAACAAACAAATAGTATTTCAAACTTGAGCTTTGTAGTGACATGAAATAGAGTTTATAACCTAAGACATGTTGAAAAAGAAGAAAACCTTAAACCGAGACTAAAAGTACTCCACTTTACTAACCTGCTCCAGTAATTTCCAGTTCTCATTGTAGCCTCTCTAGATAACATAATAGATCCTATTCATTTTGGTTTCTGAGAGAAACTTATTACAAAAATGGCTAAAATGTTGACTTTCATACATGCTTAATCACAAGAAGTGCTCAGTAGATTACAAATAGATGAAAAGACCTCTAAGCCAGTTTCAGAACCCCATTTCTTGATTGTAAAATTTATAGAATTATAATTACAATTATATTTTATTGTCATGTTGGTGATGATAGGCCATGTATGGTTGTCTCATTGAAGCATCCCTCAGAAATACACCCCAAGAGGATGGTAAAACCATAAATTTGGTAGGGTTCTTAAAGGTAATCTAGGGGGGACCTAGAAGGAGGGCTAATAATGAACTCCAAAGCCTGCAGTTTGTTTGACATTGCTTTAACATATGGATTGGTCATCTACATTTAATCTCAAAATAAGCAGTCTAGTGATCAAGGGGGGCCCTTTGATCATTTTAAACTGTATTGCAAGGAAATTGCAGAAAGAAAATGGAAATTATTAGAACTCCTATAGGAAAGGATATCAAAAGAGGTATACGATGAAAAAATAAAGTATATTTATTAATATGAAACAGTTGATAAAGTAACAACTATAGGCTACAAAACTTATGAAGGAGGAAAATCATGTGTCTGCATGTTATTGTTAGTATGGAATATGTATAGGGAATGCAAGGTAATTTCATGAATTACTTTTAGTAATTCATTTGAATATTTACAATGCTTTCTAATGCTATGAATTCGATTTTTTTTGCAATCTTGATTTGGATCATTCCAAGACAATTGGTAGACATGGTTGGGTTAAACAAGACAACTGAAATACAGGGTTGGGTTAAACATTACCCCATATCCATAAAAAATTATAGAAGCATTGTTCAATGCCTTACATTTCCAATAGAATTTTTTATGGTTCATTTCCATCTTTTCCATTTCCAAAATTGAAGCAAAGCAGGAGAGGTAGATGTATCCACAAAACAATATGATATATGATGATATAGCAGGGGTCTCATTTTCCATCGGAGCAAGTGGAATAACATTTGTTTTTCTCTTTATGGTGTTTGACAAGCTAGAAGGAAGAACAATACTTACACAATTAGTCCATTGGGAATCAATATTCCTAGCTCAAACGTTCTTAATTTGCAAGAAAAATTCACATTATAAATTTTGGTGAGTTAGAAAATTGCCTGGTTGCTTCTACCTAGTTTTACATTTTTCATATTCTATTGGGTTTAGAAGCCTTCTTTTAATATTTTATGTAAATAAGGACAATTTTCCATGCTATTTCCCCTAATTTTAAGGCTTCCAATCCCTTTCCATTTTTTTCAATATACATATTATTAACTTATTGATGTTGATCTCAATGCAACTAGATGCCCGAGTTTGTCACTTACACTATATAGTTGGTTAATTGTATACCCCATAATTGTTGAGAGGAGGGATTTTTATAGTCATAGAACCAATTCCATGATGCACACAATGGACATATTTTACTTTAAATCACACATGCACACATCATATAACTCACAAAGGAGGGAAACAAGGTTAAGAGGCATATACATCATACAATGAATTTAGAAATATGTTAGTAGGAAAGGGAATTACCATTGGACCCATATTAATTGGCATAAGCTTCATGGAATATAAGGACTTTTACACCCCTATAAGATTGTACCCTTAACCAAGGCAGACCCAAGTAAATGTGATTCTATAATGGTAATATGTTGAAAGTAAATGACTTTTATATGTTGATTTCAAGTTCAGTTATGTCATTTCTCAAAATCCAAATTGACATTGCTACATAGGATGAATTTGTTTCTTTCTAATAAATAATGATATTTTTGTTTTTAGATTATAAAGTAATTTGTTGTTTCTTGCAATAACAAATAATGAGATGTTTGCTTATATTTTATAAAGTAATTTGCTAGGTAAGAGCTAGGAAACTGCCAAAGATGCTACCAAAGAGTTTCATAGGCATAACCTACAATTATTTCAATGACCCCAAAGCATAATACAATGGACATGAGAAAAGCATGATAGATGTGGATTGTTGTTTCATTATGCCTTGTTGGAGTGGTATCTCATATGAAGTATTAGTTAATTGAATTTTAATGCTTTGAATATTGTTATTATTTTTATGGAGTATAACCACTCTACTGAAATTAGGCCAAGAAAACAGTTCCATTTGCACGCAAATTCCAGAACCTAAACTCTTAAACTAACATCCATATGGCTTTATGTTCTTCCATAGATGACATCCATTTGCAAATCTTTAAAAGAGCCCAGAAAAGTAGCTCTTTAAAATCTACTGATGAGCATAAGTAGGATAATTATAGTACTACATATTTTTATTGAATTGCACATCCTTATGCTTACACAAGATTGAATGTTAATGGAATAAGTTCTACGACTTCCCTTGCTTCAAGGAGAATTTTTACCATATTACTACAAAATAAAAAGAACAAGGAGATATTCATTGTTTTATCATCTTCTAGTGAGACCACAGGGTAGTATACAAGTTTCCTCATTAATTCTGTAACTGTCTGAGGAGAAAAGGCAAGGGTTTAAGGTTCAATTATGTTTTTGTGTTATTTGAGAACTTAAACCATCTACCATTTAATATCAATATGTTTAATGTTGAATTTGATTGCAATTATATCTTAACATGTGACTGAAAATGGCATATTCTTTTGTTAGACTGTTTATCTTTTAATTATTTTTTTTGCAATTAATCGAAGGCATTTTTAAGATGGGT
Source organism: Pseudotsuga menziesii (assembly GCA_001517045.1). NCBI lineage: Eukaryota > Viridiplantae > Streptophyta > Pinopsida > Pinales > Pinaceae > Pseudotsuga > Pseudotsuga menziesii. The sequence continues at coordinate 289,139 of LPNX010041141.1, forward strand.
TTATTTGAATTTCATTGTTATACATTATATTTTTGTGTTATCAAGATGTTGAGGTATCATTATATAATCATACTTCATTATGAATTCTGCTAAAGTATATTGTTGTGCTCATGGGTATTTACTACAGATAGTGGGAGTAGAGTGTTTTCACTTGCATGGTTTTATGTTACCATTCATCTCCTATTTGCATGGTTTTATATATTTATATAATATTTTATAGTATCCTTTTTTCTGGTGGCACATTATCCATTTTGGATCTTCTCCTTATACAGTGATGATAAAGATATATGGAACACATGATGATATACCTTGAAAGATAAAAGATTAAAGTCCTTGGTCCTATTGGTCCTGTAGGTAAAACGGGTTGGCTTCCCACCTTTATGGTACACCAGCTTGGTCTTGTGGGTATGTGGGTTTCCTTACCACCTTGTTGTGACCCTTAGTTGACTTATGGTACTAGAACCCTTATTGTTTGTGGTATCGTGACCTCTTTGATATGATGACCTAACCTTATTGTTTTTATTGTTGTTATTGATTTGACCATTTTGACCTTTGGTACCCTATACTAAGTCAACCTATTTTTATTTTATTGGTAACCATCCTAAAAGTTGGGTTTGAAGAACGACCCCTTAGAAGTCCTTTAAAGTTATAAAAACAAGTCTTATCCTTCATTATGGGTGCATTAAAGAAGATTCATCTCAGTTTAGATCTTTCAGTTTGGTGTCAAGGAGTATGTTGCTAGGTTTTCACTGCTTCACCCCTGGGTTACCAGATATGAGTTTAAGGGTTGCTTTGTGCTCCCTTATTTGCCAAATCGTGAGTTGCGCTGAGTTCTAACCTTATGCATATGAACTATGGACTGTGTGGTGTCTCTCCTATTGCCATGTTGGGTTGTGACTTTATGAAGCTGACCCGTGACTGTATTAGGTTGATCCAAGACCATTTTTCTACTAAAAATCATTAGGTCCTCTTCAGTTCTGTGGGCTACACTTGGACTGTTATCTTTCGTGTCATCCCTCTGGGGATGCTAAACCCTATTTGTGGTTGTGTAAGGTGTATCCTAATGGATTGGGACTATGTATCATCTCTCCTAGATAGGCCATGGACTGTGATGACCTCCCTCATTCTTAAAATGAACTTTTGTAACCTCTCCTAGCTAAGCCATGGATAATTTGACCTTACAGTTTTGTACATGACTTGTTTGGTGTTAATTATGCTAGAAGGAGTTGTGTTCTTTTAAGGTTGATAAGCTGTGTTTTGGGATAAATATCGCTGCTACTATCCTGTAGTAGGGATTTCTCCTTTCTATAGGGGAAAGAATGGCTCCCTTCTATCTATAGGACAGAAGGGTAGGTTCATGTGTGTGAAAATGCTATAAAGAAAAATGGAATGAAAGAAAGAGAGAAACAAAAGCAGAGATGGAGAACCCCTCTGCAAACAAAGGTTAGGGTTTCGCTTCCAATAACCTACAAAAAATCATTAAGCTACAGTAAACCGAAATACCTGCAAAACAAGTTAGGAAATAAACCTGCAAATGAAACCATGGATTAGAAAACAAAGAAACTACTAAGCAAATACAGAAAATGACAAGCTATACCTTCTCTTTGGGTGGAAATGGGCCACCATGCCCTGGCTTGAAGAAGCACCTCTCTTGGATGGGGGAGCTATGGCTCAATGGGGATGGAGGAGAGGGAGTGTGGGTGGCTTGAGAGACAAAGGGCCTCAAGGCATCCACGGGCATCATAACAGTATGCATGTGAGAAGTGTCTTGAGAGTGATCCCCCACCCTCCTTTTATAGCTTTTTTTGGGGTTTTAGGGTTTTAAGCCCTTGGTCAGGGCTTTAGCCCCTTTTTTGGGCTTTTATCCTCTTCCTACCTAACTTTAGCTCCTTTTAGGGTTTTAGCACCTTTTTGGGGGCCTTAGCTCCTAGGAGAGTATTTTAGGCTCCTTTTTGGGATTTTTAAGCCATTTTCTTCATTCTTAAGTTGTTTTGAGGGTATGGGGGTCTAATGGAGTGATATGAGGGTCGTGAGATGGTGTCCTTGGGTGGTGTAGGCCATGGAGAGCTAAGTGGGGGATTTTTTGGGTTAACAAATTTCCCCTTGATGTGTGAGGGTAGGAGCTCAATGTATGGGCGATGGACATCATAGGATTTGCTATGTAGAGGTGGTGCTTCCATGGTTGGGGCATGGTGGCTTTTGGTTTTTGTATTAATATGTTTCCATTAATGAGTGAGATACAAATAATGTGTGACATGTGTATTGATGAGGCAGGCATCCCCATGCTGTGACAATGTCAAAAGAATAATTTGATCTATGCTCTAAAATACAAGAGCCGATCATATACAACTGATGTTACAATAATGGTTGCCTCCATGTGAGGCTGAATACAATGTTGATCTGGTACACTGGACCCATGGCATTCTCATGGAATGCTATATATTCATGACTGACAGTCTGTTGGATCTAGAACGATACATAGCTATATGGACTCACTGATTTGAGAGTCAGGGTCTCTGTGGTACAAGTATGTTGCATCAATCATAAAGGTATATTGAAGCACTATTGGGGCTTCTGATCACTGTCTCCAATACAACCCGAAAATCATGAGGGATATGAACCTGTTTAGGTCCCTCGAGTAGAATCATCAATGTGCTAGAGTAAGGTGACATCCAGGGTCTTCGACTAAGTATTCTATGGACCAAACCCTGTACGAATCTCAATGGTGCGATGATGTAGTTGGAGTCGAGCACATGAGAAACAACCATCCCAAGAGGCACTGAGGACTCCTCTCAAGTGGTCGAAGGAACTCATCAATGATGTTAATGAAACCAAGGTATAGGGACCTCTAGGTCTATCCTCTAGAATATGTGTGTTGGTGTCGACAGAGGGAGACATGCCCCTAGTCAAGGAAATGATGTTTCCTTGAGCAGGAGCGTGAGGGAGATAATTGAAATGTGTGAAGCAATCTACGGATTGACTTACTAAATGGGGAGGGGGGGGGGAGGGAAATATTTGAATAGGGGCAAGGGGAGGGAGATTAAAACTTCCTTTGTTCAAAGTATGACAGCAGGGTGGACCAGGCAGCAAATGAAACTGACTCATGGGAATGGGATCATAGCTGTAATACCGAGGATATCACCGGAGATAGGAAATACTTGGAGGAGGTAGACTATTTTGATATTGATGGGATCCAAGGAAGACACATTGAAGAGTACTCTGAACAAAGGAAAACTAATGTGGGAATGCTGCCAAACTATTTTCTGTGGGGTGGTGTCTAGGGACACCGTTATTGTACGATCTCATGGATTTTTGGTGATCCTGAGAAGGTAAATGCTCGATGGTGCTTTCAATTTTACAGAGTCTGAAAGCACGAACAAGACTCCAGTGGGGGCTATTTTTCGTTGGTAGTCTCCTATGGTCGAAAAAGGATAAAAGTATACATAGGAGAGCTTGCCCATCCTTTGGGGGATGAGAGACTTCTTTACCATTGGTAGTCCAATCAGGCCAGAAAAGGTTAAACCTGTACTGAATGGACAGTCGTTCAAATACTTTCACGAACATGAACGAAACCAAGTTTGATCAGCAATCTTTTCATGTTGAGAAGGATGGAAAAGAGCTTAATGACAACCCATGGTGAGATTTTTCGTAAAGTGCAGCTCCTCTGCCCTAGAAAGCATAAAAGTATGTAGAGGGGAATGGTCGTGGCTTGAGTGTGCCAAGGAGGTCCTTTTCTATTGATGGTCTACATGGTTTGCAAAAGGACGTAAATGAGGCAATGTAGATGCCCTTTCCTACACTTTAACAAGTAGGAAAGGAATCAATTGCGCTCGACAATCTTTTCATTGTTTTAAGGAGTCAGAAAAGAGCTTAAACGAAACTCCAATATGGTCAACTGATTGCGGTGGCACAAGCGGTGCCCCATGTTAGGACGGTGGACAGAGGTCCAAAGGTCATCCATGTAGTATGGATAGAGCAGAAGGCTCTCAAACATACCAATACATGCACGCGATAGATCATGGTAGAGGCTCGTGACTCAGTGTGGCAGAGGCATGCAAATCGAGGTGGCTCTCAAACAGAGGTCAAGAGAGCGTGTGTGTTTGTTGTGGTGGATGGACTTGACTACATGCAATGTGAGTGCAAGTCTAGGGGCACTTATATGCCAACTACGTGCAAGAAAAAGAAATCATTTTGTGGACAGTGGTCCAAAGGTCCGGGTAAGGTGCGGTGGAGGAAAAGACAACTATGTGTTAAAATACAAAATAAAAGTAAAAAATAGCATTCCTTAATGGGCGGTGGCCCAAAAACTCGCATGAATAGTGGTCGGGAAGTGTGATACAAGTATAGGTCCATAGACACTTGCATCGTCATGTCATGGCTTGTAAATCAAGGTGACTTGAGGGAATTGGTCCAAAATTTATTTATTAAACATGAGACGATGGTCTCATTAGGAAATGGAAATTTGAGCCCGGAGGTGTGAGAGGTGTCTCGAACCGGTTCCGGGTGACTTTGGATTAGAAGCTGATGGTGCTGCCCCTAATTTGTGTTGAAAAATGTTAAAAAAAAAGAAAAGAAAATGAAGCAAATCATTGGTGATGTTTAAGCGTAAAATTTCTTGAGGTAGATCCCATTGCGAGGGTTCTCCAAGAGTTGTCCATCAAAGTCAACGAAGAGGTATGGCCCCTTTCCAAGACGAAGGTCATTGGCAATGTGGGGTGATGGAGTCTGGTCTTTTATGGGAAGAACCGATTCCATACTATGGTTCAAAGGGAATGGGGTAAAACAAGAGGCAGTCTTACATATTTCTTTGTCATTGCATAAGTGGTTCCATGATAGATGAGGTGGATCTTCCACAAGTGATGAGACGGAAGGGTGACTGGTGCTAGAGATCATGTAAATGGTATTGGTTGTGGTTTTTGTGTCCTTGTCTCCAGTCTCTGTTGGAGGAAGAGGGGTAGGCCTCGAGACGGTAGGAGTCTTTGATGGACCTGGAGGTAGGGTAGGTGGTTCAAGGTACCACACAAGATCTCCCAGTGTGAAATCCTATAGATTGCTGGTTGCCAAGACATACTTACTCACGATCTCGGATGGTAGGAAAAGGGAAGGGAAAAGTAAAAGGAAAAGGATCATGTTGAGTGGGAATGAACCCCAATTTCCCTAGTAACTGAGGTTGAGGTTGTAATTGAGGTTGAGACTGTGGTTGGGGAAACAACAGAAGATACAGGTCTAATGGACCTTCATTGATGGTGGAGACAAGGGGGTCAGTTGAATTGGACATCATGTAAATGGACATGGTGTCTGAAGAAGGAGGTGGGGGGTGAACTTCTTCGATCAGGGTGATCTCAGACTCAAGGGAATGTTGACGGAAGTCAGCTAGAGGCATTCAAAATTTGGGCAAGTCTTGGAAATGGTGAGAGTAATGTCCATACAAACCACAGAGGGTGCAAGCATGGTTTGTTCTAAATTCCTTGTTTCTTACTACTGGTGCACTTGGAAGCTCAATGACGAGGAGGTTTTCGTTTGTATCCATGGCATCCAAACGTGCTTAGATCATTGGGATCTTAGGGAAATTATGAGTTGGATGGCCCTGTTGCTCATATATAGTGCAAGGAGGGATTGGCCGAGGTTCTACAATAGCTTTGGAATTCTTTCCCTTGGCCCTTTTTGGGTGGAGCGGTGCAGGTGCGACGGTTGGCTTTTGCGGGTTGGGTGGAGGGTGAGACTTGACCGCAATGGGTTGCACCAAGGTTAAGACAACCTGGGACATTGGTGGTTGAGCTGGTGGATCAAGATACCACACCGAAATTCCCAATGTCAAGTTGGGAAGGCTTAAGGTGGTCATTACCGGCTTACTCATGACACTAGGTCGGGGAAAGAGGAAGGGAATCATATGGACTAGAGATGAGCCCATATAACTCCTTGATGGTTTTATGTGGGGTTGAGGTTGTAGTTGCGGCTGTGCATAATGCTGTTGCTATGGATGATGTTGCGGTTGTTGTTGGTGTTGAGGCTACGGATGATGTTGTGGTTAAGGTTGGGGATATGGTTGCGGTTTTTGTTTGGATGCAACGGTGCTGGATGAGACCATGCACAAGTCCACAGTTTCATTTTGTGTCAGTGGTGGTGACACTAATGGGAAAGGAGCCATCATGGTGGTATCAGAAAACTACCCAGGGCCCACATTCAACAATGGGGAGGCTGGTGTGTTTTCAACCATATTGTTGATTGTAGGGATGAAATTATCATGTGTGGTCACCCCTTGTGGCTCAATGTTGGTGATGTTAAGGATAATGTTAGCAGGTACCGTTAACCCTTAGGGATCATGATAAATGAGCTGATCAACCGTCACAATATTCCCTTCGTGGGGGAACATCATGAGATGGAATACAGTTGATACGACTACTCTCATGGCATACATATAACTTCTCTCGAGGAGAAGGTTGTAGTCCAGTTGAGTGTTGACGACCTCTATGTCAATCAGCACTGTCTTCCCGGCTAATGTGATGGGGACATGGGGGAGGATTCCTTGGGATTTAGTGGGATTTCCATCATAAGCCCGAAGAGTTGTGGAGGACGGTTGCAGAATTGGTGATCCAAGTTTCTTCCAAACCAAGGTAGACATAACACACGTGCATGCCCCCTCATCCACTATGCACCGATGCATGACCAAATTTCAGATGGGCACCAGGATTTGGAAGGTGATGGTCGATGGCATGCATGGTTCCACGTTCTCCATGTCAAATGTGATCAACTTGGATTCGGAGGGGTCTACTGCCCCAAGGGTGGCTAGTAAGGCTTTTCGTTGCGTTGGGCACGTTTTAAGTACCTCAAGAGCAGACATGGAAGTTGGTCTTTGTGCCAAATAATCCACGATGCTACAGCTGACAGCAGCTCTAGCCGTGGCATTATTGGTCACTCTACGTATGGGGGGCGTGGAAATGGGGGTAACTGAAGAGGTAAGTTGACTATTTTGGACGTGGATGCTGCTGATGAGAAAGCAGGTTCGGTGTTGGCTCTGTACTGATTTTTTCTAGTTTGTAAGTTAACCTCTTTAGTCGTCATGGCTAGTAGGTGGTGAACACTTGTTTTGACCATGGGAGGTGCCCCCAGAGCATTGGGATGGGCTTGGGGAGGGGGTGCGGTTGCCACCAATCCTTGGACTGGTAATGGGTTTTGAATCACCATGGGGGGGGGTCCTTGTGGTGTCGAGTTGGGTTGGACTTGATTTGCAGCGTTGGTAGCTTGTTGGGCCTCGTTTTGAATGTCCTTCTTAGCTCAACCCATAAGGGGACACTCGAACGTGTAGTGCCCATAAACATCACAGAGTGTGCATGGCTAGTTTGTCCGCAACAGGGCATTGCATCTTGGTGCATTTTGTCTTGGGGGGTTTTGGGCGGGTTGATTTTCTGCGGCGTTGTTTGGAGGGTTTGGTTGTTGACTGCCTCCCTGCGGTTAGTAATTGGTTTGGTTACGGGGCTAGTTATTTCGAGCTTTCCCTTATTGATTGTTGGGGGTAGGCTGGTTAGGAAAGCTTTGTTGCGTGAACACTTGTCCCAACGAAGCGGGTGGAGTGGGGATGGGGGCTTGAACTGTTTGCACTGGCAGTGCATAGTAGATTTGGGGGGGTGACGGTGCGACAAATGTGCACATTTTCCCTGCATACTACTGTGTTGGCCAAGACATGGCTTGATCCTACTACGGTGGCACAGGCTGTGCATAGGAAGTTGTTGCTCCAGATTGGGACATCATTCTGGCATAGTCTGGAGCTTGGTTTTGGTAAGCAACACTAGCAATGTTGCTTGGTTGTGGTGTAACGGAAGGTGGTATTGGACGGTGCTCTCGCTGTTGGGAGACAGAGCCTATGATGTTGTTCGTGACATGGGATGACCCCGGTGCATCACGATAGGAGGTATTCATACAGGGGGCGTCTAGAATGATGATGTACAGCTATCCAGACTAAGCATAGATCAGGTCAAACTATTGGGATTTCAGTATGGTCTCTTCTTCGGATTGGGGACATTCGAGTGCGACATCCTTGGCTATGGGAGGGAGCAAGGTCTTAAGGAACCAATCCAAGAAGATCCTATCGTCAAGTTGGAATTTGCATAGACTACGATGTCACCACCACTCATGGATATGGTCAGTTATATGAGTGGCAGTGCTTTGGTGACAAGATAACAAGATCTCCACCCCTTCATCATATCTGACAGGGAGTTGGAAGTATTGTAGGAGCATGAAAGCTAGGGAGTTGAAGTCTAGGTATTTGTCCTGCAGTAGCCCAATGTACCATTTTGCCACAACACCTGTAAGGGTGCATTGGAATAGCCTCAGCCTGATGGAATCATCTACGATGCTGTTGGATGAGCACCATAGATGGAATGTCATAATATGATTTTGGGGACATTCCCCTGCCTTGCCTTTAAACTTGGGGATGTCTAATGACAACTTAGTTGGCATTAGAGGCCAAAAATCTTGATGGCGAATGGGGTCGTTTTTTAATCAAGCCAAATTAGGAAAGTTAAGATGAGCCATGAAAGGCAGATTTGACCCCAGGTTGATGTGGGATGGGATTGCGATGGTGGTGGGGTTTGTAGGTGCATAATGCATCTGCACAGCTGGGGGTACTTGTGGTGGCACCATTGCGGATGGGCCAATGCCCCCAAGTATTATGGGGGGGACAATATGGGTGGTAGGGACATTACCCCCATGTATGACAGTAGGGGCAATGTAAGCGGACGGTCCACTACCCCCCTTGTGTGGCAGGAGGGCCAATGTGTGTGGAAGGGCCACTGCCCTCATGTGCTGCAAGTGGGCCAGCTTGGATGGTCACTATAGGTGGTGTTAGTTAACTGATGATAGTTTGCATGACTGTGCTTGGGCCACCTGCAGCTTTATTGGTGATAGGTTGTGGTGTGGACATGGGTCCACTTGCTAAGGTTATGCCGGAAAATGGATCTGGGTTGGCATTAGCCATGGGGCTTGATGGTGCAGTATGGAGGTCTGGTTCAGATTGATATCGGTCTGAATCTAAGTCAGAGACTGTGTGGCCTTCTGATGGTGTGGGAGATTGCTGAGAACAGTTTCGATGGTGTTGGTTGAGTGTTCTGAATAATGGTGGTTCTCCTCTTAGGCGTGAGGAAGAGCATGGAGGATCAATTGTGTTAGATTTTATGTATGAAACTGGTGGGAATGATGTTTGGACCCCAGTTTCAGTGGCTTTGTATTGGATGTAGGTGGTCACTCAGCCACCAAGACTACCAGAATACAGCACTTGGATTTTTCCTCATAGGCGTTTCTACTCAAACGGAAGGGGTCATTGCTCATTTTGCTTGGCAATTACTCTCAACGCCAGCTACTTTGGGGTTCCCGTGGTACTCCTCACAATGATTTTCTAGGAAAATCCCAAGTATTTCCCATGGTTGAAGCAATCAGGGACTTATGTCTTCAAATACTGCAGATTGTTTGAACTTAGTGTAAACTGGTAAATTTTAAGGTTCTCTTAGCATCATGAACTAAGTTAGGTTAATTACTTGGTATGGTGTATTTGTTTGTCTGTCTTTCTGGTATTTGGTAGCTGCAAATGGTTTATGAATTCATCATATTGTGGTTGTGTATGCAAGCATTGAATAATCAGAAATTGTAAACAAATACAGTTTTTAAGCCTGAATGTTGATGGCCTAACTAGATGACTACATCACACTGATATTCCTCTTCAACCAAAAGAAGGTGCTGGGCTCTCAACACAATGGGACTAAGCCCATCCATAGATCCACAGGTCACCTCTCGGATGCAAGGTTGGTCAACAGGGAGGACGCTTAGCACCATGAGAAGCCTTCCTTCTCTACCCCCTCCACCTTCTAGGTCATCCGGTTTTAATGGTTTGGAAGAATATTTAGTGAAGGGCCTAAGACTATACGAGCTTTCCCTTCGTCATATCCCAGAATAACCTGGAGGGTGATGATTGGGTAGAGGAGGAAGGGTAAGCAAGACAGTTAATTTTAGGTTGATTTTAGTTAAGCTACATTCATTTAATTAAGCCATTAAAATTTGTTTGGAATTTACACATTGTTTGTTGATGCAATTACATGAAATTAAAATAGAAACTGAAATTGACTTACAGTGCTGGACAGAGATGGCTGAGCTGCACTTATAGTCCCTATAAAACTGAAATTTAAGCTCCATTTGACAGACCCCACATTTCTGATCAAATCTGGCGAGGGGGCTGCAAGATTTTTTCAGAAACAAGCAAGGGGATCGCACAGCTCTCACAGATAGCTGCGGTCTGTGTTTTTGAGTGAAGTCACACCTTTCAAGGGATTAAGTGTGCCCTGGGCATTCCTATTAAGCCATTAAGTGTGCCCTCATCCCCTATTCAGGCCTGATAAGTGTGACCTGCCCTGGATTTGGGGTTTTCTTGATCTAGAGTCAGATCTGATCGACATTAACCTGTACTATGGCCAAACTGACTTGGATTTTCCTAGCAGAGGCTTCGGCAGTACTAAGAACTAGAAATAAAGTATATCTAAGCTAGATTTGACAAGAAAATTTAAAACTAGGGTAAAACTTGAAAAACTTGAAATTTTAGAAATTTGGACCAGGGATCCTGTGGGATCGACCTGGTATGGTTTCCAGTTCTGTAGCAAGGATTTCTCCTTGCTACAGGGGCAAGAATTGCTCCCTTTTGTCTATAGGACAAAAGGTTGGGTTCCTGCGTGTGAAAATGCTGTAAAGAAAAATAGAATGAAAGAAAGACAGAAACAAAAGCAAAGACAGAGAACCCCTCTGTAAACAAAGGTTAGGGTTCTGCTTCTAATAACCTGCAAACAATCATTAAGCTACAATAAACTGAAATACCTACAAAACAAGTTAGGAAATAAACCTGCAAATGAAACCATGGATTAGAAACCAAAGAAACTACTAAGCAAATACAGAAAATGACAAGCTATACCTTCTCTTTGGGTGGAAATGGGATACCATGCACTGGCTTGAAGAAGCACCTATCTTGGATGGGGGAGCTATGGCTCAATGGGGATGGAGGAGAGGGAGTGTGGGTGGCTTGAGAGACAAAGGGTCTCAAGGCATCCACATGCAACATAACAGTATGCAAGGGAGAAGTGTCTTAAGAGTGACCCCCCACCCTCCTTTTATAGTATTTTGGGGGTTTTAGGGTTTTAAGCCCTTGGTCAAGGATTTAGCCCCTTCCACCCTAAATTTAGCTCCTTTTAGGGTCTTAGCCCCTTTTGGGGGGCCTTAGCTCCTAGGAGAGTATTTTAGGCTCCTTTTTGGGGGTTTTAATCCCTTTTCTTCATCCTTAAGATGTTTTGAGGGTGTGGGGGTCTAATGGAGTGATATGAGGGTTGTGAGATGGTGTCCTTGGGTGGTGTAGGCCATGGAGAGCTGAGTGGGGGATTTTTTGGGTTAACATATCCTAGTAGGCTCTTCACACATGGTGATTGAGATATCTTGCTTTCTACTAGGTATGTATCTAAACTCAACCTACAATACTGTAACCTACTCTCTATCAAAGTATGTCATATGTTCTTTTGGCCCACGTGTCCTTTCAGTGACAAGATCTGAACCTAAAAATATCTGAGTATAATTCTTATCCAAATAGTTCTAGACTAGCTTTATTATTGTTCTTTGTTATCTAGTTATTAAATTTACTAGTATTTCTATCACTGCTTTATTTCTTGTACGTTGCTATTGTTTTTTTCATTAGTAATAAATATTGTTATTGTTTATGTTTTATACATGGTAATTGGTAAATACTGCAATAGGCCTGTTCAAAATACTTCAAAAGAAATAGGTGAGAGATGGCATATACATTAAATAAAATATCCTCTGCGAGAACCTGGAAATGGGTTGTGTGAACCATTGTAGTCTATGGATTGTATGGATTTTTCCTGTAAATTGAAAGGGATATACGTTGTGTTTCAATTATGGTTGTTGTTAAAGTCAAAATGACCAAGTATGTCAATGCCACATGTATGTTGTTGCTAGTGTGCAGTTGGATACAATTTTCCATTTGTCAATTTACATGGGTTGTTGGGTATGTATTTTATCTACGAATAGATATTTGTAAAGGTTTGATTTTTTTGAGGTGCTTGGTCAATATTCCAAGAGAATTTTATAAGTTTTTCAATTGGTATTGTTTTTCTAGTATTTCTTCATCTCAGTAGCCAATGTCATTTGGAATATGGCAAAATTTTTTGTAGAGAATTAGTTCAATTCTACAGTAATCGATGTAGCGATTTGAATCTGTTGGGCCTTGCAGAGTAGTGTGGCATCTCTTTCACATCATTTACCCACCAAACGATTCTTTATGATGGTCTACCTTGGTTATTATTTTGGCATTTTCTATGTTGTGATGTCTAAAGATAACCTAGTTTAGTTTTATCTATTGACACTTGGTATGGCGATTAGAAGTTCTTAGTCATTTATACTTTTTTGTTAGTCAACAAACTATGTTAAGATAAGGATTTTGTTAGTAAGTTGTACTTTTCTATTATTTAACAGAGTTTTATGTGAAGTTTAGATATCCCACATGCAAAAGATAAGATAAAGTGGGATCATTACCTATGAAAAGTTTCTTAGGGATTACAATAGGGTGTATTTTGGGGGAATGTGTAACAACAGTTCTTGGTAAGAGAGATATTTTGGAAAGCGATAGAGTCCATAGTACCCTGGTATTTTTCCTTGAGTGGATGTCCATACCTTTTCATGAGTCCATACTACACTTGGATTTGCACTTACGTTGGAGTCCATATATTTTTATGTAAGTTTTATTGTTTGTGATGTAGCTTTTGAATAATCATGTGATATTACTGTTCCCCCCTGTTAGTGCTTTAGAATCTGTAATCAAATCTGTTGCTGAATGGTGCTGGAATTGCCATTGTTTTTATTGAACTTATTGCTATTAGTGCCGAATTTACTTATTTTTCGTTGGTTTTTTCTGCTGCTTATTAGTGTTGGTGTCTTACTAGTTTCAAATTCATATTATTTTCTGAATTTCAACATTGTTTTGCGAGCCTCAGTTTTAAAAATTAGATTTTGAGTATGGCTTATAGAAGTGGTATCAAAGCTACTTTTATGGCCTCATAGGAAGACACAAAATATGGATTCATTCTTATTAGAAACTCACGGGGAAGATACTAGAAGTGATACATTAAATTATTGGTAGAAGAAGTTGTAAGGGCTACCTTGGATGGGATAAAAGACACCATGGTGTATATAAATCAAGTTTTACTTACATTGATTGTGGCCATGGGCATATGAGTAGTAGTGAAGGTCGGAAAAGGCCCAAGATCATATAAGGTAAGAGGAGAAACATTACGATAATTGAAACACTTTTGTAGGAACATTAATGGGAGGAGAGTCAATCATGAAAGCCATGGAAATCAAATAATTAAGAGAGAAATCATATCAAATAGTGACTATTTGAGATAATTCCCATTCGCAAGTTGGATGGTGTCAATGAGACTATATGTGTTCTTGCCCATTTTCTAATTATTCAATACATTATTCCTCTTTTAGAAGTGTATATATTTCTTTGCTTGCTATAGTCCATCATAAGTTGTGTAATTGTGATTAAAGTTTGTATGTCGGATTCTTGTTGTTGTTTTATTGGTCAATACTGAGAGGGGGGCGGTGAATTAGTATTGTTATCTTTTTAATGAATTTAACCACTTATTAAATTTAACATCAAAACACAAAACAACAAGAATACATAGAACACAATTTTAATGTGGAAGCCCAATAAGGTAAACCACCAATACGTCCTATTACTCCAAAAATTTTATTTAAAAATAGTTTTTCCTTCTGCTACAGACAAGGATGGTATTACACCCTATTTTCCAATACCAATTAGAAGGATGCTACGACCCCCTGGTTTATCAGCTATGATTAAAAGGATGCTACAACACCCTATTTATCAATGCAATTGGAAGGAGGCTACGACCCCCTGGTTTTATCAGCTACAACTGAAAGGAGGAAACAACCCCGTGCACGCCTGTTTCCTACCGTAGTTTCATCCTGCCACCCTGATATGTTTCTCATGATTTCTCTCCCACTGAATTCTATCACACCCACTGGTCTCTGATTCTAATCATGCGATTCGAACCGCAGAGGCAATTTCGTTATTACTCTGGCCGCTGCTCAAATACTTCTTAGTGTTTAAGCTTCTTTCAACATTCACGTCTCTTCAAACTGAAAAAAAAAACACCTTTCACTATTGTGCCCTTTTATATATGAAGATCACACCTTTTAGAATGTCCTTTCACATTCTTCCATTGATCCTCCACCTCAGAGATAGTTTATGCATCTTGGAAACCATTTTCATACCTCTGTCCAACATTTACAGGTGCTTCCGCACTATCCATCTTCTTTCTGCAAGATCATCTTCCATTTTTAATCAGATCCGTTGATCCTATTTCTATGTCTCTCTAGACCATCGATCTAACACACAGTTTCCCTCCTTGAAATCGTATTTCCACACCACAGTTTCCTCATAAACGTTTTCCCACCATTAATCTTCGTCGGGCGTTTTCCTGACCATTGATATTCTATTTTGCGGATTGCGGCATGCAGAAACTCAACTCTTCACAACTTTGATTTTCTTCTTTCTGCAATTATATTTCCACAATCGTCTTTCCGTAAAACTAATTCCGCACTGTTGATCTCCTGTGGGTTCTTTCGTGACCGTCGATCTCCATATTGCAGGATGCGGGATGCGGAATGTCGACTTTCCAATTTTTCCTTTCCAAAAAATCCTTTCCGCAAGATTCTTTCTGAAATTTTCCTTCTGCACCATCGATCTGTTTTAGCAGAACTAACTTTGGTCGTCCAACCTTTCCATATTGCAGAATGCAGGATGCGGGATGTGGAAACGTAACATTTCGACTTTCTGCGAACTCCTTTCTGCAATTTTTCTTTCGCACCGTCGATCCTTTGTGGATTCTTTCCTGACCATTGATCTTGCAAATTGCGGGATGCAGGATGCAGAATCAAACTTTCCTATGTTGTACTTTCACATTTTCCTTTCCACAACTTTGTTTCCACATTGCAAGATGAAGGATGTGGAATCACACTTTCCTATTTTGGACTTCTGCAATTCCTTTCCGCAACTTTGTTTCCGCATTGTGGATTGTGGGATGTGGGATGTAGAATCACACTTTCCTATTTTTGACTCCTATAATTTCCTTCTGCAAGTTTGTTTCCACATTTTCCTGGACCGTTGATTTCCTAGAGGATTTATCCCTGATCGTCAATCTTGATCTTTTGCGGAACTTCATCCTTCTACCTATCTTTTGTGGAATTGATCCTTAATCATCAGATCTCGTGCAGGATCAATGTCCACCGTCTAATCTTGATATTTTTTGGAATATTTATCCTTCCTGCCTAATTTATGTAAACTTGATCTTCACCATCAGATCTATTGTGGGTCACTCCTTGACCGTCCATTCTAGAACCAATGTGGATCTTCATTCTGTCTTTGTGGATTCTACAAAAATGGATCCTCATTCATTGGAATCTCATGCTGTTGACTATGCCACCTCATCATCATGCCATGTCATCACTACCTTTGTCTATTCCACCTCATCATCATGCCATTTTGTCTTTACTTAGAATTATGTTGCGTTAACTTTTCCATGGTATCTTTTGCTTATCCTATGTACTTCATAAGCAACTTTTCCATCACTACCTTAGTCTTTCATCATCATATCCACTGGTTATTATTTTTTCATTCATGAACACCTTTGAAATTAATGAAAACTACACCTTTGACATCAATGACAACTATATACTCAAACCTTCCAACAATCTCCCCCTTTGGCATTGATGGCAACCTCTAAACATTCTCCCCCTTTGACAACAATGACAAAGGATAACCTATTATGCATTCTCATCATATCTCTCTTTTAACTGAATTTGGTTATTTAACCAATGTATCATCATTTAACTTAACATTTCCTGTTCTTGAATGATAGCTTAACTGATAGATCCATGGACTCCCCCTGTCATTGTACTTCTTCTCCTTTGTCAACATTTTTGTGACAGAGTTTACACTTAGCATTTTTCAACACTCTTCCATTTTCTGGTCTAGGATACATGTTTTTTTTTAACTATGTTCCTGCTGCCATATCTAATGGTCTATCCTGCCTGTAAGTTAACGGGCTTCTGCTTTTACTAGAATTACTTAAGCCCGTGGATTTAGATGTTCATATAAAAACCTAGCATTTATTGCTGGATTATTTTAGATTTTAGATCTATATTATCAACTGTCTAGAGACCCATAACTTTAGATCCTCAACACAAAGATTACTTCAGTTTATCACATAGTTTCTCTGGTCTCACTATCTCAGACATAAAGACTCATAACCTCAACCTTTTTTCTTTGTCAATGCTGAACTCATCCTACTACCTTACCAATGGACTGAATTTTTTTTTTTAGACTTGAGTTTTCTCCTGTCAACAATTTTTGTGTCATGACCTCAAATACTAAGTGAAGATAATCATCTTTATCTTCTACTTGATTGCAGACATCATGGTCTTCATGACTCTCACGTTTTGTTGTTCTCATGTTACTTCATACTTTTTCTTATGTCATGCATACATCAACCTTGATCACCTATTATATTTGAAGAATATAGATTTTACTATACTTCAACATTAGACACCAATTGAGTTTTTTTTTTCTTTAGATACCAATTGGAATTTTCTGACTTTAACTCCCCCTGAGTATAATATCCCTTCTAAATTTATTTTTAGGGTTTCCTTTTTTTTTAAATCATAAGAGACCTTTTTAGAAAAGGACCCCACAGTCATCACTACATCCTTCCTCATCACCTTCATCTTTATCGGTGTATTCTTCTACATCACTAAGTAGCTTTCCCTCATGATGAGTGTCATTTTTCTCTGTGACCTCATTATTATCAACATCAACTATAGAGACTTCATTAATGACTAAAAGTTGTGTTTCTTGTGAAGCTTCTAATTCTTTCATGCACACCTTTTCAGGAGGTGTACTATTTGCTTATCCTTCACCATGCTCTACATTGGTGTCATGTTTTCTTTTCATCTTTTGATTTTCTCCTTTGACTTTGTAGTCAGCCATCTTGTGACCAAACTATGACAACAATGACAATAACCATGAATTTTTTTTTTATCCGTAGGGGGTCTTTGGTCTCTCTATTTCCTAACTACCATTTTCTTCCACTGTCTCTGAACTTCTACTAGAGCATCACATTTTAGTTTACAATTTCTAGCTAAGTGTCCAAAGTTATTACATTTGTAACACTCTATATGAAACCTTTGGAGAAGTCCAAACTGGTTATGATTCCTTACCTTTGGCTTTTTAATTGCATTCTTCTTGTACTCATGAATTTTTTCATAATCCTTGCATTTCAAGGCTTTATGACCAAAGTTATTACAGGAATACAAATGACACAGGAATATTTTCCAATTTCTATTTATTACTTGTCTCTTGGGATCCTCATGAGTTCTATCTTTGTCATGAGAGGATAAAGCGTGTTCTTGCACTTTTCCTTTTTAATAGGAATTTTTAGTACTTCATCATAGCTCGTTGTACGTCCTCTCTGATTAGTGCACTAGTGGAAAATGAGAGATTAGTGACCAAAAAAATGACCAAAATCCGCATATCAATGACCACTTTTGGTTTGGCGATCGCTGGTGGCTAATTTGCGGTCTTTTATTACATGACCAAAATTGGTAATTTTTATTTTGGTCATTTATAGCTTGTCGGTTGGTCATTAATTTGGTCATATATTTGGTCATTAATTTGGCCATATATTTGAATCAATGACCAAATATATGACCACATTTGTGATCAAATTAATGACCACGTGACAAGCTAGAATATGACCAAATTTGGTCGCGTAATAAAAGACCATAAGTTAGCCACCAAAACTGATTTTTGGTCATTGATATGCGAATTTTGGTCATTTTTCTGGTCATTTATATCTCATTGTTTGGTAGTGTATCTCTCAATTATTGGTCATTTTATTTGCGAATTTTGGTCATTAATCTCATTTATTGGTCACTAATTTAGTCATTTTTAGTCGCTTAATGTATGGTCATTATATTTTAGTAGTTTGAATGGTGTCCATTATTAATCAATATAAATTTTTAATATGATATTATGTTTAAATTAAAAAAAGAATCATACATTTATTCTCATCTAATACACATGCGAATTATGCAATGTCACATTATAATTAATTACAACACTTGTAAATAATATCTAATACACATGTAAATCATGCAATGTCACATTAATTAGTTAATAATGACAACATTGGTACATAATATAAAGTACAACCATATGTATAAGTTTTAAACCACAAATTATATTATATGAAATGTCAAAAGTAATACAATAAATATGAGTTTTCTTAAAAACACATATTAATTTCCATATAACTTTACAGGAAAATCATCACTTTTCAAAATATTACAATGGCTAAACCATCATACTTGCACTTGGTTGCAAAACCATACTTAGATCCCACATCAACAGCTTCAAAGCCATACTTAGATCCCACGTCAGCAGCTTCAAAACCACACTTAACAGCTTGAAAGCCTCAACATCAAGCTCTTCATATTGAATGGCAAATCCTCAGTAGTGGGCTCTTCATACTCAATGGCCCACTTAGAAATTAAGCTCACTCCTACAAAATCCAATAAAAAAATATCACTTGTAAAATAGAAAAACAATGAACTATAAATTAGAAAAACAATGAAGCAAATTATTTATCTTGTTCAATAGCTAACAAAAATAATCAAGATCATGTGCAAAATAGGAAAATCTAATGTAACAAATTCAATTTAAGAATTGGTTAAAATTAAAATTGAATGGCTAAATCTGCAACTATTTAGTACCTAAGAAAAGTAAAACTCGGCTCTACACCAGGAAATGGATTTCAAAAGAAAATATAATCAACGAATCCACAAAACAATTATGCTTGACTGCATAGGTAGAAACCTGTATACATAGTGCAATCTGTGAAGGAGTTTACCCCTATATGTCATGTGGTTAATGAATGACATGAAAACTATGGAAACTGATGAATGATTTAAGAAAGTCTCAAATCCAATGCTCAAAAGAATAAA
The DNA here is from genome assembly GCA_001517045.1 of Pseudotsuga menziesii. NCBI lineage: Eukaryota > Viridiplantae > Streptophyta > Pinopsida > Pinales > Pinaceae > Pseudotsuga > Pseudotsuga menziesii. Next base: position 308,267 of record LPNX010041141.1, read on the forward strand.
TAATAGATTTCTTTACCTATGGAGTTGCCATTCTACTATGTATGGTTTGGTGCAAAAGTGTAACAAATGCACTCAAACATAGGTTGGAAATGCTGGTGCAACAAAAAAGTAAAATGTATGAATTGTGTATGTGAGAAAAGTTGTATAAAGCTACTTTCCCAAACATGCAATAAACATAAATCAAAAGAGAAGAGGGAAGTGAAAACTTAGGGGAAGCTGCTTGACGAGCTAGCCTTGTTGGAACAAGAGAGGTGAACTGAAAAGAAGAATCATCTTTTATGGCCCAGCACACAATGACAACAGAGGACCAACGTTACAATTCTCAGGCGATAGTAGGTTGTGACTTCCACAATATAAAAAGAGTTTATAGGTTCCATCACCGGTTCCATACTTCACCAGACTACTTGGATAATCCTTTTTTCCAAATTAGCATCATCTTTATCTTGCATTTGAGCAATTTATGAAGAAATTTTTAGAGTTCTATGGTTATACACAAATTTTAATTAAAAAAAAGTGATCAAATTCAACCAAAAAGTCCATTTCTGATGTAATTTCAGAGTTCTAGGGTTAAAATTTTATCATTTGGATATCAATTAAACTCAAAAACAATAAATTGAAAAAATTTGGGATGGCCATAGATTGAAACGTACCTTGTGCCATTGAAGCCTTGAACACGGTCACCTTGAGCTTGAGTGAAATGTAATCTTAGAAGGACACCTATCATATGGTAATGAAAGGGGAAGATTGTTCTACATTGGTACCCACCACTTCACGTTGGTGCCTATCTTCTTTCCTGCACTTCCTAAGATTCATGTCTTCAGTTATCTTGAGTTTTCTACAGAAGAGAAGCCCTTGATTTTGTATCATATGTACTCTCTGCATAAACAATAATACAAGTGTGCTCCTTCATTCCATTTGCATCTATCTCAATGTTTGCATTGCTCCTATGTGCAAATCGCTACAAATAATTGGCATATCTTAATGATGGCTTAATTCCTCTATCATTAGTCCCTTCAAATATTAATATGAAGTTACATACAATCAATAGGGATGTATTTGGGTTTGGTCCATGCATTAGAACATAAATTCAAAATCCTTTGACAATGTTTGGATCCATTTGGAAATCTGCAATTTCACTCTCCTAGAATTTGACTTTTGTACCTAGTTTAAAGTTTCCACTTCCTGTTTTGAACCTTTTCCAAACTCGAAGTTGCTGCAATCTTTGCACAACATCAGGATGTTTCACTTTCAACATGATATATTTAGAGTGTCGAGGATCATTCAATCAACATCTAATACCAAGAAAAAGAACAACATATAGACCTGGAAAATAGACTTCTGATCTCCCTCTAACGACATAAATGAAAATTTTGAAGGTACTTTCTCTGGAGACAACTTATGGAGTGCTTCCATGGCGCTCAATAATAGCTACAATAAACATGTTAACATGTGTTATAATATAAATCAATATATATTTTTAGTGGAAACAACTTACAACTCTTCTAATCAAGATGAAAAACAAAATTACACTACTGCAAAAAATTCTTAGGCCAAGTCCAAGCAATCATAGCTCCAAAATATCTAGATACCAACACTACCAATTTAACACCAAAATAAATCTATGCAATTTTGGTGTTAACCATGAAAATAAACAATGATAAAAAAATGCATCAATTTTAACTATGATCTGTGTCACATATTTAAGGTTAGATTCACAAGAATGGAAATCCCGCAGAGATTTCTAATCCAATCACAAACCTTAGAAGATTCAACACTGTAACAAGACAATACACTAGTTGGAGATAGTCTGCAATACCAATTTGTAGTAACAATAAGAGGACCGTAATATAAGGTTTCAAAGTGCGAATAGTATCATATATGCAACTGCAAAGCAAGGTGAAAAGATTAGAAAAACTGATGTAGTGTTTGACAGAGGAACCCAGCCAAAAGGTAGAAAAAGCCACAAGACTTAACCACATAGACCCCAAATGATTACAATCCTAGGATGCAGGAAGCCCTCAGAGGACTGCAATGCTAATAGTTGTTGAAACACAAAAATTCTGCGACACCAATTTGTGATGATACACAAAACCACAATCAAATCGACACAAGCAAATATCTAACTATAAAATTTTAAATCAAATTGTTTAAATATCTCAACATTGCTGAAGAAATCATCTAGCACACAAAGGAGAAACTATTCTCAATGAAGTCCTATTGAGTCGCTTACACAATTTGTAAAATCTATTCATGCGTGTAAGCTACCCACAAGGTTCATACCAAGTAACAAAGACTGTGTATTTAACAAATCTTTATTAGCGAATTGACATGTTGATATTTATAATCTGTCTACATATGTAATGTAATGTAAATATTTATAGCGGTTGCACAAGTCATACACTTTTTAACAAAGGGAACAGTAAACTTAAATGAAAAGTGTACAAAGTTTTGACGAGAATCCTGTAGATCCATGGTCTCAGGGATTCAGGAACAATGACCACAATAAAATTTTAAATCAAACTGTCTTAAATGTCTCAACATTGATTAAGCAATCATTCGTCATAAAAAAGAAACCATTCTCAACAGAGTCCAATTGAATGCCCCCAACACAATTTGTAATATCTACTCATTATAGTAGTAAGTTAACTAGTAATGGCTATTAATGAATCCATTGAATTGGTACGTTCTTATTTGAGTCACTAAAGAACCTGAGTCAAGAGCTCAAAATCTGTGCCATATCCCATATATTGATGGTATCACAATATATCTGATACTGTGACAACCATAAGGCACTCAATAGTCACTAAAGAACCTGAGTCAAGAGCTCAAAATCTGTGCCATATCCCATAGATTGATGGTATCACAATATATCTGATACTGTGACAACCATAATTTTTCAAATCAAACTTATCTCAGGCATCTCAATGTTGCTTGAGTGATCATCGCAAATAAAGGAGTAACCATGCTCATGGTGGTAGTCTCACTAAATTTAACTACCCTATTTACAAGATCTATCCATCATCTAACACTAACAGTTGCCTGAGACCCTTTCATGGTTTATCACATTTACTTATTTACTTAAAGTACCAAGAAAATTAATCTTCATCTAACATGAATCGATTAACAAATAGAATCCTGAATTGGGTTAATTCCTGACTACATCTTTGTCAGATATGAAATGAAAGCAGCACTATACCCTGTGTTGCAGAGGTTGGGTGTTGGTGCATGTATAACTACATAAAAAGTTAAATCTTTTTAACTATGAACAAAGTAGTGCAAAACTGAGTACAACTAGAGTATGGAGAGAATCTATGTAACTATCACTAGACACAAAACCTAGAGCTAGTACCAAATTAGTTTGCTTTTAGCAACTTGTCTAAACCATCTATAGCATGATCAATACAATAGTAAATGAGTTGATCTGTTAGACAAATGATAAAACTTCAAGACAGTCTTGGTCTCTCTTCTAAAGTTAGGACCTTTCCTACCAATGAATAAAATCAAGAACACACCACAAAACTAAAAACAACTGACCACAAAACAAGAAAATGAATAATGAAATGAGGATAATACAATACAATATGATTTGTCGACAAGATTTGCAAACTTAATTATTCATTGAAAAAACAGAGTACCTATGACTTTGCAACATTAGCAGCTTCATCACGTCCCTTAAGTTCTTCCATTTACCTACAATCCTCTTCAACTTTTTTAATACGATTTATAGCTACAAACAAAATATTTCCCACAAGAAGGACAATTACAAATATGCCGAGAGATATTCTGATGGCTGAAAATGGTAGCTTTGGGTCATCTGAGAATCTGCAATAGCAAAAAATAACTAGTCTTGAGAAAATCTTAAGACTTAGTAATTCTACCGTATCAAAATCAACAAGGACTTAGCGTTTTTCCTTGTCAAAAGGTAACAATCTGATAGTACATTGAAATTAAACCAAGTAGATCCCTTGTGCCAAATTAAATATTCAAAGAAGCATTCAAAATCCAACCCCATCAAAATGATTTGAATGAACTCAAAGTCAGGGACAATCTGACTTCCTCACACACAGATCATGCAAAAATTCACAAGAAATGCCATCCGATAAAATTCCTTACACACCACTGACTAATCAAAATTCACAAGACATACTAGCAATGCAGTTCATGCTTTCTATCAGGATCTCCAAAATCCAATTCACTTATGTGGTGGCTATTAGAGCCCATACCATACATCAGCATAGGAAAATATTTATTGGTTGTGTCATATACATTTACAATGATGGCCAAGTTGCCTGCAAGCTGATGTAAAAAATTCTATACCAAAGACTCTACATCAAAGGCTCCACCCAAGAACCTCAAAATATTAGAGGAAATACTTTGATAAGTCATTTTAAGGAAATAACACATCAAACAGAAAAAACAAAGACTTAAAATTGAACAAAAATGGCCAGTATCCATTTCACCAACACAAATTCCCAAAAAACATTAGTCCACTGTACAGGAACCAAATCACACTGACTTGGGACATTTGCACTAAAATCTAAGCCCAAAAATAAATATTGTTATGATTGTAAGGTAGAGGGATTTGCAGTTACATTTCTTCTGTGTTACAAAATAGAATATCTTCTACAGTTACATTTCTTTAATAGACAACACTTTCACCCAGGGCTAGAAAAGGTATCCAACAGTTTGCTGCTTCAGGATACTGTGGCTGTGAGGCAAGGGGTGGTTCTACCTCTTCTATACCATATATTTTATGAAGGTTGGGCACTTGTTTTCTCTCCTGTGCACCATATTTCCCACATTATTCACCTAGGTTTGTTGATAAATAGGTCTTCAATTATGCCAACCTATTACAAGCTGTCAGGAGGATATCCAGCATTACATCACATATTAGTTATTGTTGTTTCCACCACAGGATTTGCTCAGATTGTTCCTTCATTGTTGTTTGGATGCTGCTGTTTACACTCAGAACTGAGTTTCATGGTTATTCAAATCCCTTTTACTAATTATCTCCCTCAAAAGACTTCTCAGACTTGTTTCCTCACCACTATACTTGTCTACAATGTTCCCATAATTGATAATCACCATGATTTGCTACTGGTTTCACTCATATGCATACCCAGAACCTACTCAAAATTGCCCAAATTTGAAAAAAACAAGGTTTTATGACTATTGACTGCTATTGGAATGCACAGGGACAGGTCTAGCATTCCCAGGCTGTCAAAGAATGTTCCCAGACTTGATATTGAAGAAAATTTACTACTCCTTAAAGGTTAGAATATGTCTGCAATATGCTAAGATCAGCCCAGAATGAGCCCAACATGCCTCATCTTCCTCTTTGGAGGCTGCAATATACATCAAATCTGCATGGAAGTTGAGATTAATGGCTATCTTGTTGCCCAGAACTGCTTAATACATGCCCAAATACGAGAAATGGTTTAATCATTGTTGTTCTAAGGGTGAAAATGTTCTCAAAACTGCCCCAAAACAACCATAATGCTGTTTCTTGCCCATGCTATACCAAATCATAAGCGACCAATGTATCATCATCAATGTTGTCAGACTTGAAATTGGCAAAGACAGATTCGGTGACTCAGGAAAGACTCATTTAAGACTCGGCAAAAAGAAAAAAAACTCAAAATATAGTAAATTTTGTGCTCAAAAAAACTAATGACAATTCTAATCCATATAAGTTATAAAACCACATTTATGAAAAAATTCATTGGATCATGTGATAAAAAATGATAATACAAAAATTGATACTCCATATTTATTTTCAAAATAGTGAACTGAAAAATGATTTCATGAACAATGTCTCCAAGTCCAATCTTAAGTCCCATGCATGACTACGAGAAGTAGAACACCTAGAATAGAGCCTAAGGGAGATAGTGCCAACATCACTAGATTGAAGCAACAACTGTGATGCAGGTGTATTGAGTGTTTCCATTTCAGAAAATGGTACACTAGAGGGATCCTCAGTCTCCTTATCAAGCCAACTCAAATCATCAGCAGGAAATTCATCCTCCAAGATCCAATCAGAGACTAAATCAATCTTATCCAAATAAAAATTGGATCTCCAGATCCTTTGCCCGCAATGGTTTTGTGAGCATCCGAAGGTTGTAGTATATGAAGATCAATTCTCCAATGGATCATGCTCAAACCTATTGAGATTTTTGGTGTAGATGTGCTCAAATACTGACCAATTGTGCTCAAAACCTGAAGCGCTACAAGGCTGACATAGAAGTTAAAAATACTGGGGCCAAGTGGGTAAGACAATCTGCAACAAAGACAAATGATTTAGCTAGTGATGGAACTACAACATCTATTCTATTTGCGCAAGGTTTAATAGCTAAAGGTGTAAAGGTGATTTGTTGTCACTAGTGTTGTATTAAGTTTTTATTCATTTTTATTGGTCCTTATGGTGGCTAGTTTTCATTATTCTAAATTCAATGCTTCAGTGGGTTTAAGATGGTATCTGAATGGAAAAATGCTAATAGCATTGTTGAAGAAGAATTTTTGATCTTCTTGTCAATTGTTGAGCTTGAACTTGAGATTTAAGAAAAAAACCAACAAACAAAGCTTCCTCGTATTTTAATATTTGTGAATAAGAATCTGAATCATAAACTTTCCGTTCAGGTTGTTGCAGCAGGAGCAAATCCTATTCAAATTAATAGGGGCATTGAAAGGAAAGTAAAGGCCCTTGTTTTTGAACTCAAGGGTTTGTCAAAGGAGGTAAGTCCTCACATTTTGAGTAGGCAAGTTTTCTACTTCTAGTCTTGTTAGATCTTTAATGGCTTTAGTTTCTTAGTCTATGGAGCACTTTTGACATGAGAATAGTTGATTCAAAATTTTCATTTAGAGTTTTTTGAAGATTCTAGGGTAGAATGTTGAGGAATCTCTTGTGTAACATTTGGGACTGATTTTATCTGTAAATGGTTATGCATGTGAACACCTTGTAAATTTGTAATTTGTATTATTCTCTAGGTTGAAGACATTGAATTAGCAGATGTTGCTGCAGTGAGTGTTGGGAATAATTATAAAATAGGGAACATGATAGTAGAGGCTATGAGTAAAGTTGGGAGGAAAGGTGGCACTTGCTACAGGCAGTTGATCAATATCATCTCGATTGCCCATAATAAACATCTACAATTTTCAAATGGATAACTAAAATATAAGTTATACATAAGAAGGGAAAAACATACCTCTAAAGAAAAAGCTAAATTTAGAAATGAAAAGAAGAAATACCAAGTTTTCCAACTTCCTCAACTTGGCACATTCACCAAAATCCTTGACTAGAGTGGCCATGTTCTTCTTGGGATCGGGTCAAGAAAGAGCCAAAATAATGGGTTTTGAAGGATTGTTCAAAAACTATGGGATCTAAAAAACAAAAAAATGCTATTATGTAGTGTGACGACTATAAATTTTCAAGTATATGAAATCTTAAATGGTGGGGAGTAATTAAACCTTGCCCTGCCGCTTACCTCACCCCATAAAGGAAACTCAGGAAATTGAGTAGAATCATTATCTGTGTTTCATCTTGCACTATAACATTGTTGAAGTCCATTCCATGAGGTATAACCTGCAGGCTACAACAAAGTATATGCATGATGAGAATTTTCCTACGCTTATGACAGCATGTACACCTTTCACTCAAGAAGCCCTGGAATAATTATCAATGCAGAATAGGATTTCCACATTCAAGAATGAAACATACTTCCTACAAAGCTATATAAGCAGATGTGTGAATGAAAGAATCGCATTGAACTATTACCCCCCGCCTTTTGGAAATTGTTTTTCTAATGAAAGAATCAAACTTTTGCAACAAAAACAGAGAGAAGTAAAACTATCACTACAATTATGCATCTTTGCTTGCTGTAATCAAACATGGAACGGAAAAATACACATTGTAAAACTTAGGGCTATGTCCTGTAGCTTTTATAAAGAGGAAGATTTCAATAATACTAGCCAAACTATTATTAAGATGAATACCAGAACATAGAAATTCAAAGAATTTTCTGTTTTGGGAAATTCTAGAGTATTTTCATAAAGTTTCAGGAAATGGAAATCCTGAGGCATGCTTACGTGTGGACCTTATATGAGTTGTCAATACTTATTTTCTTTATCAAGCTATATCTTTAAATGAATATTTGTAACATGTTCTTCCTTTATTTTTTTTTTCTAATATGAGAAAGGAAATACAAATTTCAAATATCTGCTATGTTCTACAATTTCGCTTGAAGCTTAGCTAAAATATAGTAGCTTCACCAGAAGCAACAATTCCTGGGCACTAGAACGAATAGTTCTAGCCCTAAGTAGCAAGGTAGCTCTATAGTATGGATTGCATTTTTGTAAAAGGTCCTTCATACCCATGCTTTTATGGTGTCCCTGTCAAAGGAGGAATGTTCACTTTACAAACTACTAGTAAAATCCAGTTGTGAAAGGAGGTAAAGATGACAACAGGTGGGAGCCTGTGAGGAAAGATTGCATTGGTTTGTTGTAATTCCAATTTTTCTATGGATGGATGATTCAAAGGATAAACTTTTGTGAAACATCCAAATGATGGACACAAGTAAAATTGTTCTGTATAAAGTTTCTTTGACACATAGACCATGGCAACTTAGTATGTATTAAGCAGCAAATAAGCAGGTACAATGTGAGTCTATTTTGCCTTTAGTACAACACAATTGCTTGGGACAATATTAGTACCCTTTAAATGGTATGTTGTGAGGCCTACACCCATTGCAATTGACATGATGGCATGGATTTGAACCAACATGACATGGAGATATTTATATTTCCCTACAATGATATATACTATAAGAATATAGTATCCTAACAACTAAAACCCAGTGACCCCACAGTTTATGTTTCACTTTGGATTTGATTATCCGATTTATTTATAGGGTACATCCATGAAATATTTTTCTCTTTCCCTTTGCTTCATGGCTAGGGTGACATACCTCCATCATAGTGGCAGTTGCATAGGTGGACACTAACTTGGTTATGCCATTATAGTATTTTTTGAAGATTAATTTAACCCTCTGCAAGCTAGGTACTGTTAGAGTTAGGGTGAAGTAATTGTCACCACTGTAACTATTTATAAGTATCAACATGATTATGGCTTCTTCCTAACTCTTGTCAAGACTCAAAAACTCTACATATTCCACTTTAACAAGCCATTAGAACGAATAAATGCAACTCCATAGTCTACAGACAATGGTCTGGCAGTAAAGGAGAGTGCTTGTCATAGTCATGGCCCAGGTTCAAACCTCACCAAGTTTACTTCCCCTCGTTGTTTGTCTAGACCAAGCAAACAAAGGAAGTTGTAGGAAATGGATGTTTTTTGATGATATATGTGTTCGAACCTATAAAATGGGATTTCCCTTTGTCAAACACTATACAATAGGATTTTTCTATGTCAATGTGTGTGTGTGTTTTGCTGTATTTTCCTACAAACAAAATAAACCAATACTACACAATTACCTAGTGCAGGAATTAGGATAGATTTATCCTTATGGAAGTAATGCTGATGTGTTACCAGTTATGACATTAAGCATAATATTTGAAAATTTGCAAAACTCATAGATCCGATTGTCTATCTGACTTTGATTATCCTTATATATTATGGTCATTTGGAGGAATCAACTCTCATGATTGTTCTGAGTTGTGATTAAAATACAACCCTACGATATTCTCCCCTCCTGAAAACTGATTTAGTAGTATAACTAAGAGATGGGACACAAATGCAAATAACCATCCCAATATCTGTTAGCTAACTCGTGCATTGGTGCTTTGGTTTTAGATTTATACCATTCATCATACTAGTAATGCAAGTTATGCCCACAATGGTGGCATGGATCAATATGCATACATAACGAATAAACATTTAAAATTAGACAAGGACTGAAGAATTGTTCCTCATAGACAACATACACTCGAATTAACTGTCAATGATGTTTCTGGGAATGATGATAAGCTTACAACTTCAAGCCAATGCTGAAAGGCTGTTCACTTTCCTTTCTCATCCTTGGATAATCCCTTTCCAGGTTGCAAACAGTCCCCTAATATTTACTCCAAAAGTATAAATGGAGGCATATTTTTGCAGGCAAAGTTCTTCATGAGGTGAAAATAGGTGTCCTATCTTAATGCGCAAACTCACAAATGCCCATATGTAATATATTATTATACAATTCCAAAATAACTTGTTAAACCAATTTAGAATGTTTGCAGCCAAAAGAAATAAGAGAACAAATGACAAAGTAAGCATAAGACTTTTGTAGCCTTTACTCTTCCACGTGACCAGCGTGAAACAACAATGTTGCAAATTATATTGCTTGCCACCTGTATGCACATTTTAACAGACTTTTAGTAATAACTCAGTAGATAGTATATTTAAAATATGTACCACGAGAACCACAAAAAGTCAAAATTCACCATCCATGAGTCTTGACTAGTTCCACAGACAAACTTTAAAAGCATCATGATAGCACTAGTTTCAGATCAGATAATCTGTAGTGTATTATTTAAATGAATGAACTAAAATATCTGTGGTGAAACACCAAGGAAAAAATAACAATTAAATTAATTAATTCATACTGATCAATTATGGTTGCAATGGAAGTCAAGTGATTTGGCTCAAGGAAATGGTCAAGAGCTTTTGGCAATTGATAATGTCTTTGGGAATACTACCTGAAAAGCTATTTCCCTAAAGTTCAAGGTTGTATACAGAATTCCAATGTTCAAAGGATGGAAGCATGCCTGATAAATTTGAGAAAGATGTTGAAAATATTTGTAGGCTCGGAGAAGACTAGATATTTGAATTTTGGAGGAAGGTTTCCTTGATGAGAATTATGAGAAACATTAAGCAATTGCAAACTAGGTGAATTTAAGAGATCAGAAGGAATAGGCCCACTAAAATTGTTACAAGGGAACTCCCTGTAATTTATGTTTGGAGCTTTCCAAGGCCTAAAGGAATGTGACCACTAAGATTATTATGGGCCATCTGGACCCTATACAAAGGGGCACAATTTGTAAGATTGTGAGGGATTTCTCCAGTTAATTGGTTAGAGAAGAGGATAATCCTTTCTTATTTGTTTCCTACACACAAGTCAAAGGGGATGGGTATTGTTAATTGATTAGTATATGCATCAAATTCTACTAGCCTAGAATTTTTACCCAACTATTCAAGAATGCTTCATGATAGAGAATTTTCCAAATATACAAAATTTTCAGACTAGGAAGATCAGCAATTCCCTTAGGGATTCCTCCCCTGATTTTATTGCAATTCAGGTTCAATAATGTGAGCTTTCTAAGCATCGAAATATATTCAGGAATCTTTCCAGTGAGCATGTTAAGAGATAAATCCAATCACTCCATGTTTGTAATATTGATCAACTGCCATGGGATGAATCCAGTAAGATTGTTATTGTACAGTATCATTGTCTCTAGCCTCTTTAACTTTCCCAGTTCCAAAGGCAAAGGACCGGTTAAATTAGAATTTGAAATATGCATAAACTCCATATTTGACATGTTACCCAATTGCCATAGAATCCCACCCTTGTAAATATTGGACCCAAGCTCCAAATGCCTGAGCTGCTGCAACTTCCCAAGTTTTGGAGGGATTAAACCACTGATCACATTTCCTACCAAAATCAGGTACTCCAGTCTGGACAATTCGCCATATTGGCTGGGAATGCTCCCATTGAAGCAACTCCTAGAAAATTTCAGCATCTGCAAATTAGCAAGCTCGACAAACTCCCATGGAAGGGCTCAGTAAAATCATTTCTCTAAGAACTGAAGTTCACAAGGTTCTTCAACCTTGAAACTCCCCCAGGGAAGGATCCATTGAAGTAATTATAGATGATGTCAAGGCTTGTGAGACTGTAAATCTTGAAAATGGCTTCTAGCAATGGCCCATGAAACTGGTTGTCTCTAATGTTGAAGCTCAAAATGCGGCTAAGCAACTGGACTTCTTGTGATATTGAGAATGTGCCAGTGAGGTTTTTGCTTGACAGATCGAGTGCCAACACCCTAGACTCATTGTTACATGTAATTCCTATCCATGAACAAGGAGACACATACATACCATTGATTCTATATTTCCAGTCTGAGATTTTTCCTAAGCTATCCACAAGGACTGATTTGAGTGCCAATAGGGAACTGACCTCCTCAAGCACTAAGTGTCATAACATGGTCCTAAAAGGATGTGCCAAGTATGGAAATCAACAATGAAGAGTTAAATGAGGTCTAATTAGCTCAACCCTAAATCTATTAAGTGCCAAGAGGGATAAAAAACTATGAGGTCCAAACCTCTAAAATTAAAAGAGTCCAGATTAATATGGATCTGTGCTTAGTGTGCTTGGCTAGTCAGACATTTTTATGTCAATAGGAGAAATGTACACAAGAAGAAAAACACACATATGTCACAAACACAAAAACATATTAACCCCTCCAGTTGTATATCACCTCACTTATCTCATCACAAAGATCCCACATTGCTGGGAAGCATTGGTATTGTGTGCGAGTATTTATAACACAACTAGATGTGTGCATTCCTTAAGAGGCAAAGTTTGTGTGCGTTCAATTATCGAGATTTGACTTAGTTTTTATGCATCCACCACAATGTTTTTACTATTTAGGTGTCATTATTCTTTGGAAGAAGGGAATAAGAGAAGGTATATATGCTTTCTAAGATAGGTACATGCATTTTTCTCCCATTGATACTAGACAATAATCTGTATGTTTTTTCAGCAGACAAAGTTAGAACTAGTTGAGACGTTTTGACTCTCATGCAAATCGCTAGATCCCTCGACCCAAAATCTAAAGGAGGATTTCAAACTCTCTAACCTTGACAAGATAGTTTTGGATTGGATTAAAGAGCTTATTCCATACTCCTTGTTAAAGTTGGAGATTCAATTCTCCCCTAACTGATGGGAGGACTTGAAAAGTCAATCAATGGGCATAGGTGTTAGTGACACAAACATGTGCTAGACACCCAACTTAATAAAATTCAAAGACTAAAGCCTAAACATTATACCTAGATCTTCAAAATTTGTAGAGTGTGGAAAGTTGGAAACATTTGGTGGACCTGAAAATGCTACCTTTGTTTGGTCCTTCATCTTGGGTTGGGTTGTTGTTTGCCATAGACTAGATCTTAGAAACCCTACATCCTTTGCGTTCATTTCGTCAATAGATTGAAATCCTTAAGAACCTTTTTTGGTTTTTTTTTCAAGTGATTTTGGAAGTCTCAAAATCATGCATCCATCTCCTCTCCACTCCCTTTTCATAAAATACTGCCATGTTAAGAGATCAATTACACTGAACTGTCGAGTTTCAACTTGCCTCGCAGAGTCACAACTCATTACAATTGAAATTTTGTTTTTAATCCTAGGCCCCAAACAAATGAAATTTTTTCATGGGTCAGCAACATGTTTATTTAAGTTAACGTCTCACTATAAATCACAGTAAGTGGAATTGGAAGTGGTACAATTTTTCCAACTCTTAAATTATTGAGATGGAAATCCATGCACCATAAGCAGGGAACCCCCTACCAAGTCTCTCACCCCTCTTCCTCAATTCATGCAATCTCAATGGAGAGAGGGAGGCTACGACATAGATCTACCCGAGCCATGAAGGAGAGGCAAGAGTATCACCAAAATTAGCCACACAACTCTCCTACAACCCTCATTAAATGATAAATTCCTGACTCTTGTGCTAGTTGGGATGATGTTGTAACTCATACATCACATGGAACCAACAAATGATGGGTAGAGGCCATCCAATAATGATAAAAATGATCCTAGCATCCCCATGCAGACCTAATCACAACAACAACTTTAATGAATTTTCTCAATGTTTGTTGTCATTCCATTTTATGCCTTAATAACAATATTTTGTGAGAAATTCAATTTTTATGTTGTATGGCTAAGTGGATTTTTTGGGGACACTCAATTTGAATGTCATGTTAACCATACTACATCAATATGAACTTCCGGCATACGATTATGGATATTTAGGGTGAACTCGACATTTAAAAGTTTTCCATTGTGCATCAATGGTTCATGTATATTATATGACATGCACTCTACATTAAGGAGTCCATCATTCAGCATCCACAGTTCACTATCATATCCATATGGGTACCTTGTTGCAGGGATTTGTTCCAACCCTACCATCTTTTCCTAGAACTACTTCTAGGCAAACTCAAAAAATGTAGACACCACAAAGGATCCAAGCATAGATCATTTTAGAAACCCTTATGGAAAGGTCTATCTCAATACACAAATATAAATACTACTTCAATTACAATAGAAACATAACAACAATAAATCTGATATGAAATTTTCTTTAAACATGCTAAAACAACATAGCTTTCAGCCCCAATGTCCTAATAAATCATTGTAATAAAACAACCATAAAACTTGCTCAATGCATGACAAAAATAAGTTCTGCAACACAAATTCATGAAAACAATGGTATTACACTTCATATTATCATAGTAATGAAGATAAAGTACAAAACCTTAGCTCATCCCAAGCTAGTACAATGGATCCTTCCAACTCATCTCAAGCAAGGACTCTTCAATGCATTCCAAAATCTAGTATGTCCATTTGTGACTGCCACAAACTGTGGCCCATAATACAAAGGCCAAGTAAGGAATCCCCCCAATCTCTACAATCCAATCCATGGAGTTTCAAAACAAACCAGCATCACACCAAAATTTAAACCCAATATCTCCCATGTGCGTCACACAAGCCATCAAGGATATTCTCACATGCATCCCACATGCTTCAATACTCAACACTTGTTGTCACTTCTCTCATTCATCATTTGTGATCATTTGGAGGCTTGAGCTTTCAGAATAGAGTCATATACTTAAATTTTAGACTGATCTTGGCAATTCTTGTGGGTTGTTGGAATCTCAATTAGGACTTAGGAGGCAAGATTAGGAGGGTATACTATAGCCTATCTTCCAACTTCAAATTGAAATTTCAAGGGCCCTCAAGACTCTAGAGGCTATTTAGAGCCTCCTTGATATTGTATTTTGTTTCAGATTATTATATGTAGTGCACTTGGTGCCATTTTGATATATTAAGTTCTGATCCACACACACACACACACAAGTAGACTTTGAATATTTGTATCTAATGGTTTGGGATCATAGTTTGGAATCTTTATTATTTTTTTCATTAAATTTATAATATCTTATGTATTTTTTTAGTAAACTAAGTCATTAATTTCAAATTGATCTAACTCAATGTCGATTATGGTTTGAGTGGGGCTGACCCTTGACCAGTTCCAAGCCTGAGTTCAAGCTTTAAAACATTAGCTAGAATCACACCAAATATCAATCTAAGTTACAACTTAGTTATAACAAAGACACTATATTCCCTTTATATATAATTAGGTGAGGGAGTCCAACAATAATACATGGATGAAGTCCACAAGTAAACACTAGGCTAGTTAAGCCAACAAAAAAACCCAAGTGGAGTGCTACACTAAGCATATAAGCAACAAGACACATCCTTTAGGGGTTCCATATGCATATTCCGTCTTTGGCATCACTGCACTATGAAACATGTTCGATACATGTTTAGTACATGTCTTGAAACAAGACTCATACTAAACACATGTCAAAGACATGTCCTAGACGTGTCTCACATGTCCAACACATGTGGGTAGAAAAGTGACATATAAGATTCTAAAAAAAAATCTCAATAATTTCTCACTTTCTAAAGAGGGGGAAAAATATCTCAAAGTTTTCCATTGTGCAGATGAATAGTAAAACCAACATTTGATGGGATTCCATGTATTTTGAAGGAGAATTCGCAAACCATATTTTCCATTTCTTCAACAATGGTGATTTTCTTCATTCATTCCACAGAAATCATGGCACAATCAGCAATGGTAGTCAGTAAAGGTCAAAAGAAAGATGGGAATGTCAGTGTTGGTGTCGCCCCCCCTCCAAGCTCATATATCTCTACTAACGCTAGTACTCCATCTGCTGCAAGGGTAGTAGCCAATGTTGAAAATAACCCTTTTGTAGCAACTTGCAAGATAACAAGCTTGAGAAAATAATAAATAAATGGAATTGCTTCTCTATCAAATCAGTTTGAAGTTGTCATATGTAGAACTAATGTAGGACTTGATTCTTCAAATTCAAGTCTGAATTTAAACCACCAATGCAAGGAACTTTTGTTGTCCCTTAACAAATATTAAAGCTAGAATATATGGTATGTGTAGCAAATGATAGTTGGTTTAAAAAAAAAATTATCTGGTTATCTTAAGGGTTTGCAGGCTTACAAAAAGGCTATTATCCTATTCCTTGAATCCTTTTCAAATGGTTCTTTTTAGATCAATAAATTTTATGACACTTGATATGTGCCACAGTTGATCATTAAATATGCTTGGGAAATGAGAAATGACAAGCATGCTTCTAGCATTGTCTCAAGAATAAAAAAAATCACGAGCATTGGAGGCTTTTTTTCTCTCTACAATATGTATTATGCCAACCATTTGGAGTATGGTCCTAGAAAGTACTGTAGTATTTTATGGTTTGTAAGAAATTTTGAAAGTCAACTTATTTAATTGCACCTAAGGTCTAGGAACAATTGAGCACATTTTTGTTGAAAGAGAAAGGACAACAAGCATATTGAAAAGAACGATGACGGTAGGAACCAGATGGAGATGGCACTGAACGACGATATCCTATTTCAACTTATAGTCATGGGAAAGAACTTCATTCTTGTAGTTTAATCCCAAGCCATGAAGAATTCTCAATGAAAATGAGATCTTTTGTGTCTTGAGTTTTTAGTCAAGACACAACCTATATTAAGGATATTGTCTCTCTCTTTTGCACAGAGGCCATTTGGCTAATCCCAAATTATTTTTCATTTTCTTTAAGCACAAAAAAAAGTAGACCACTCTTCGACATGGTTATGTTTATCGTAGTATGTTCAATTCATGTTAGATCATTATATTTCCAATATATCATAGGCTTCATGTCCACTCCATTTTATGGGTATAGAAAAAAATCATGCTAAATCAATCTATTTCCTCCTCACATCGACAGAGAATACTTTCAAGGCACATAAAAAAAACAAGGGCAGAGGAAATAGGGCATTTACTAACCTAAGAAGGAGAAGTAGATTTGAATTTTGTGCCTACAAATCCCTCGTCAGCCTCTTTAGGAGCATCCAAGTTCTGTCATGTGTTGTTGTGTCTTTTTCAATTACAACAAGATATATAGAGAATTTCCCAAACCCCAAACACATTCTCTAACAGGCTTGAGTTATTGAATCGCCTCTCAAACCCAAATGCCCTATCCTGCTACCAAAGCCAAAAAATTGGTGCCATTCAATCCAAATCATTACATAGAGGAGTAGATCAAGCCATATTATTATGGACTTCACTGCCATCATAAAAACCTCATCGAAAATTTGGTACCAGTCGAGCCATGGCCAAAAATTGACACAATGGATTTCACTGCCATCATAAAACCCTCGTCGAAAATTTGGCGCTAATCGAGCCATGGCCAAAACATTTGACACAATGGATTTCATTGCCATCAAAAAACCCTCACCGAAAATTTGGTGCTAATCGATCCATGGCCAAAATTTTGACACCAATGGATTTCACTGCCATCATAAAACCCTCGCCGAAAATTTGGTGCCAATCGAGCCATGGCCAAAATGTTGACACCAATGGAGTCAAATCTCTATTTAGTGGAGTAGATGGAGACTTTTCACAACCATCATAAAAAACAAAATTGGTGCCAATGAAGCCAAACATCTATGTAGTGAAGTAGATAGAGACATATTGTTATGGGTTTCGTGGCCATCATCAAACCATCGCAATATAGTTCCACACTCTAGAACTATGGCAGGCGACCAAATTATGGGATTTCCCTTCGAGTGTTCCCCAAAAGCTGGTGTTCAAGAAATTAGAACACTCTTACAGCTAATGAGGCACATCTGAAAATGAAATAGTTCACATTCAACATTGCTCATTTAATCACATTGACATATTCCACATAGTACTTCCTCCAACAGGAAAAATTTGCAGTCTTTGGTTGTAAAACGAAATAGCTCCTCTTACAAGCATTAAGTTACAAGTTTTTCCAGGGAAAAAAGCCCCGGTAAATTCTAACTTTGTAGTATTTAAACTGAAACAGTAGATCATTTGGGCTCCCCCCAAACATGTCACTTTTCGGTTCTTCCAACGCTTCATATCCCTCTCTCCATATTTTCTTCGTATGATCATGATTAGTTGAGTAACTGCTGGACCTTTCAGATATGTGTTTTTTGTTTCTTTCAATTTTTTTCTTTTCCTTCGCTTGTCTCCCTTGTGACTCTGCCGGTTTCGATTTGATTTTTTTACAAATTGTCAAGCTACGCCTTCACACCCTGATCGCCCCAACAGTCCCTGCAATCAATTACTATGCATCATTCGTTGGAATGGAATTTTAAAATGTTAACTTAAACCACCTAAAATGGCTAATCCACAAGAAAATGGCCAGGTGCATCCCTTGATTTGAGAATTTTAATAAACGGAAGAGTTTTGACTAACCCTCGAGTGGGAAAGTTATAAATCGGAAGTCGGAAGGTTTTACACTTCGGAAGCTTAATCACTTTGGGAGCCACAACGGCGGAAGAAGAAAAAGTTACGGGCAAGCGACTAAAAGACTGACGCATTGGCTGGCAGAGCGTTTTAGACTTCGGGCGATTAGTCGATTTTGGAGCCGCAATGGTGGAAGAAGAAACGTTATAGCCACGCGACGCATATCGGAGGGTGGAGGACTAACTGATCGTAGGTCGAAATCATAACTCCTTCCGCAAAGCAGGGTGTCCAAATCACTAATCCATCCACAGAAACAAATAATCATGCGTCAGAGCTTTAAACATCGGGGCGAAAGCGAATATCAAAGACAAACCATTCCACAACGGGCAAAGATTTATCGGAGGAGAAAGCCACTAACTGACCGGAAAGGTAATGCATTTCGCAGCCGCAACGACAGAGACACAAAGGGCATTACACCCCACCATACAATGCCTGAATCGAAAGGGAAACCACTAAGGGATCAGCAAGGTTAATGCTTTCGGTAGCCGTAACGGCGGAGTTGTAAAGGGAGTGACCTTCCGCAATGTCGGGGTTTAAAATGACTCAGCGACTAGAAAATATAAATATTTCCATAGTCGCAACGGTGGAAGCCCAAGACTTACGAGATCAGTGAAAATAACACAGCGGGAGCCGCGACTTCAAACAATAATCGGGAGAGATAGCAATTTTCCGTCCGCAACTGCGGAGGAAGAAGTAATAAAGATTCCGATGCAAAACCAAAAAACAGCCAATGTGAAAACCAACGTATCGGGAAGGAAATCGAAGTAAAGACTTGTTATTTTTCCGCAATGATGGGAATATCAACCAAATCAACTTCCTATTCAAACAAGCTGAGAATGTATCCAAAGGCAACAATCAAGTTTGATCAAACAGTGGATTGTTTCAAGCGTTAGAGTAAAATCTAAAACAAATGGTAGATCAATCCAAGCATTAGAAATCTTTCCAGAAAATCATTAGATCAAATCAAAGAAGAAAATCAAACTAATCCGAGCAAAGGAGGGTCCTGAATTTTTTTTGGAATTTTGGGAAAAAATGTTGCAGCTGCAACAATTGGCGACTACCTGGTGAACTCCAGATTTCTGACTTAACTTGTTCCCAGTAAAATACTGTCTAGCTCAAAATTGAAATCTTCTAGATGTTTGTATCCTAAGTTGACCAGCTCATACATTTAACTCATTGAGAAACAGTTCATTGGGGAAAAGGTAACATCAAAAATATTTGCAAGTCTGAATAACTCTTTTGAGGCCAAATAAGTGAGATTTATTTTACCCCTATCCTTGGGTAGTTTCCGGCTCGGACACCACAGTATTGTAACAGATTGTAAACAGCATCATCCTTTTGTTCCTCATTCCCATGCCATCTGCACTTTTGTGCCATTTTGAACTTTAGTTCTTGTGAGTCCTCCATTTTCCTTTCTTTCTAAATTTTATTCAGTCTCCTCTATCCATAGTGTCCTTTTGTGTGAGAGAAGAATTGACTTTTCATCTCACGGACAAAGAGGAACTTTTGGCAATTTGAGATTCATGATTTTGATATTTTTCTTTGATGTGTATTGTTTCTTTCAGGAGTTTTAACTCTTGATAGCTTTTAGCTTTTCTAAAATCATGGCACAGGATCATTTATATATGATATATTGTTTACCTTGCTTCCTTTCCATGGGTCTTTTGCTGTCACCCCCTTGGACATTTTAGATGTGAAATGGATGGAGCCTCGAAATAGTATTCCAAACCTATTACTTCTAAGTTATTTACAGAGGTTAAGTAGAACTTCAATGAATGCAGGGCCAATTAGGAACACTGCTACTAGAAGACATTCTATGTTTTGAAGCACAGTCTTTTGCTCAAGATTTCAGTTAATTAAGAACCCTGATGTTTCCATTGCAACCAAAAGTTTGCCTCTTTATTCAAAAATAAAAAGAACTAGTTACAAATCATTTAAATCAAAAGAAAACAGCATCAAATCAAATAATCAAAAAGAAAACAACATCAAAGCATTAAAGAAAAACAACATTATTTATGTACAAGGCAAAAAGAAAAGAAAAAAAAATGTGTGCCCGCCCTTAAAAATATTCAATCAAACGAGTTAAAGGGCTAGGCTGTGGTGAAGGTCAAAAATCTATCCATGGTCTAAGTGTACCATTTTTGAAATTGAGACCATATCTACTAGTCTAAATTCCTCTTTATCAGCCTGAGGAAGTTGAAGGGGCTCAGGCTAATTGTCAATCTTATAACTGGCCTTTCTTTCAGTATGATGTCTTAGCTTAAGCTCAGTTAGATAATTTCCCAGGATAGATTTACCAGGTTCACTACTTTCTCCCAGCTTAGTGACAGTGTGCTTCATGTAGGGTTCTCTCAAAATTTTAATCCGATTAGGGGTACCCTTAAGAGGCAACCATAAATGAGACCAGTCTAAAGAAAAATAACCTTTTAATCTAGCAGACCAATCTCGGTTGAGAATAATCCCATATCCACCTTGTATGTCAGCCACCATAATGTCAATAAATTGGCATATCTTGTTGTTTGCAGAAAAGTGAATGAGAACAGTTTTCATTTCTCCCACTACTTTGACTCCTGTGCTATCTAATTGTGTTACTTCCCAGGCTATGGATTTTGGCTGTCCATTAATATTTTTGCAAACCTCCAGTGGCATAACATTCACCGCTGATCCAGAATCTACCAAGCAATTATGCACATTATGATTCAACATTTCTAGGGTCAAAAGAAAAGGCGGGGTTTCATCTTTTTCTTCCCAGCCTGGTTCTATGTCTTCTTCTCCTGGTTGGTTTTGAGTGGGTATATCCTTTTTAAACTCTTTAGTTTCTTTAGTGTTTCCCTCATTAACCCCTACCTATCCTTCTATAGGTTTGATAGGCTCACTGATTAGCTCGGTTTCCTGGTTGACAGTAGTGACTTCAAGTGTTTTGTCTTTAACCTTCACATCAACCTGTCTCTTGACATTCTCTTGCAATTTTTTAATCTTTGAAATGATTTCATTGTCTTTAATTGCTAGGTCTGTTCCTTTTGTTGATGTTGGTGTGTATTCATATTTAAGAGCATTCTCTTCTATGTTGAAAAGTGAGACGCCATTCCATAAGAACATGGTATCATCATCTTGTTTCTCTATGGTCTGGTTTTTCTCTTCTTCCTTACCACTGTCCTTAGTCAATTTAGATTCCAGCAACTTATTCATCACCAATGTCATCGAGTTTAACCATTGAGGACACTTCTTTTCAGAATGAGGTTGTTGGTGAAAAGTGCAGAAATTATCACCCCCTACTTCTGTTATGTTTATTGATGGTAAATATGGTGGAGGTATTTTCCATTGGTTGCTATCCTCTCTTTTTTGGTAGTAGGGTTTGTAAGTTTTCTGAGCTTCCCTCCCTTTCTCCAGATCTATTATTCTGTTGGATAGATTCTGCATCATTTTCAGCATTCCATGATAATCATGTGATTGTTCATCTTTAGGTTCAGACAGCAATAAGGCTCTTCTCTCGATAGTCTTTTCTCTCAGTTGCTCAGGATAGTCTTCTATACTTTCCTTTTCAGCCTCTACCCTTTCTGCTTATTCATAAGTCTCTACCAATGTAGGTTTAGCTTTCATTTTGGAAAACATGGCTAAATCAAGCCCTAGGGCTGATGTGTAATATTCAATTAAGACTTTGTCTGAGGGTCTTTCAGCTTTAGGAAATTTCTTTAGATATGTTGAAAATCTTTGAGTAAAACTATGTACCTTCTCATTCTTCTCTTTTCTTAACAAACCAAGACTTTTCATTAGTGAGGCATGTGTCTTTCGGGTTGAGTACTTACTTTTTAAAGTCCTTTCGAAGGTGTCCCAATCAGGAATAGATTTTGCAGGCAAACTGAAATACCAAGATGCTGCTGCCCCTTTAATGGTATGCAGGAATAATCGACAGACAACATCTTCGTACTCCCCAGCCCTTAACCCTTCTACTGCTAAATAGAAACTTTTCAAGTGGTCATCTACAACAGTCTTTTCATCAGGATCAAACTTAGGCAGCAGCTTATCAAAAGCTTGAGGTAGGTTATGCAATGGAGGCGTGAGGCTCAAAGGTGATCTAGCTCTCCAAGCCGGCAGTGGGTTGGGCTGATTCACATTTATACCAGCCATGAGCAAAGGTGAATGACCAATAGTCTGAGTAAGAAACACAGTAAGATGAAACTGGGATTTCTTGCTTCAAAGGTAGAACCAAAACCTGTCTGTACTTGGGTTAGGTCGAAAGCTTCAAAACATTTGTTGGTGAGGTAATCTTGGGAAAATAAGTTTCCACGGCCAGCCACGCACTGGCAGCCCTCCTTCTAGCGCCAGAACTATTGAGGCCTGGAAATTTGCAGGCAACAACAGCAAAGGATTCGTCCCAGTCAACGTTCCCAATTAACCCGTGACTGTTTGGTATAGGGAATCCATCCGGTTTGTGGTCTGGCTACCGTAGGTCAAGTAACAAAACAAAGGTTTTACCGGTTGCAGCCCGGTCCACCGTGTATTTGTATTTTTTGACTTAAGTATGATATGCAAGTGCCTAATTAACCATGCAGGGTGATAAAGATGCAAAGAGTAGTCACAATGTGATGCGTAGGTTCTTACCTCTCATCTTAGAACTCACAAGCATCCAAATCATACAAGAAAATAAATACTAACTAAACTATCTCTAGAGAGCTGGGTATTCATTCATGAGTAATGCACCCCTGTTCATGTGTTATGGCAAATCACAGATAGCTGTTCTTATAACCAAACATATAAACATGAATAAAAGTATATATGATAAGATAGCTCATCAACAGTTAAAATTTTCATTACTCATAGTGGAAAAGACATCATAAAGGTACTGAAGAACATTCAGACAAGAACATAGGTTCAAGAAATTAGAACACTCTTACAGCTAATGAGGCACAGCTGAAAACAAAATAGTTCACATTCAACATTGCTCATTTAATCACATTGACATATTCCACATAGTACTTCCTCCAACAAGCAAAATTTGCAGTCTCTGGTTGTAAAACGAAATAGTTCCTCTTACAAGCATTAAGTTACAAGTTTTTCCAGGGAAAAAATCCCCGGTAAATTCTAACTTTCCAGTATTTAAACTCAAATAGTAGATTGTTTGGGCTCCCCCCAAATGTGTCACTTTTTGGTTCTTCCAACGTTTCATATCCCTCTCTCCATCTTTTCTTCGTATGCTCATGATCAGTTGAGTAACTACTGGACCTTTCAGATCTACGTTTTTTGTTGCTTTTGATTTTTGTCTTTTCCTTCGCTTGTCTCCCTTGTGACTCTGCGGGTTTCGATTTGATTTTTTTTACAAACTGTTAAGCTACGTCTTCACACCATGATCACCCCAACAGTCCCTGCAATCAATTACTGTGCATCATTCATTGGAATGGCATTTTAAAACGTTAACTTAAACCACCTGAAATGGCTAATCCACAAGAAAACGGCCAGGTGCATCCCTTGATCTGAGAATTTTAATAAACGGAAGAGTTTTGACTAAGCTTCAAGCGGGAAAGTTCTAAATCAAAAGTCATAAGGTTTTACACTTCGGAAGCTTAATCACTTTGGGAGCCGCAACGGCGGAAGAAGAAAAAGTTACGGGCAAGAGACTAAAAGACTGACGCATCGGCTGGCGGAGCGTTTTAGACTTCGGGCGCTTAGTCGATTTGGGAGCCACAACGGCGGAAGAATAAAGGTTGTAGCCACACGACGCATATCAGAGGGTAGAGGACTAACTGATCGGAGGTTGAAAGCATAACTCCTTTCGCAACGCCACGTGTCAAAATCGCTAAGCCATTCGCGGAAACAAATAATCGCGCGTCGGAGCTTTAAACATCGGGGAAAAAGTGGAACGAGAGCTGCAATGGCGGAAATATCAAAGACAAACCATTCCACAATGGGAAAAGATTTATCAGAGGAGAAAGCCACTAACTAAGTGAAAAGGTAATGCATTTCATAGCCGCAATGGTGGAGACACAAAGGGCGTTATGCCCTGCCATACAATGCCTGAATCGGAAGGGAAACCACTAACGGATCGGCAAGGTTAACGCTTTCGATAGCCGCAACGGCGGAGTTGTAAAGGGCGCGACCTTCCACAACGTCGGGGTTTAAAACGACTCGGCGACCAGAAAATATAAATCTTTCTACAGCCACAACGGCAGAAGCCCAAGACTTACGGGATCGATGAAAATAACACAGCGGGAGCCGCGACTTCAAACAATAATCGGGAGAGCTAGCAATTCGTCGTTCGCAACTGTTGAGGAAGAAGTAATAAATATTCCGATGCAAAACCAAAAAACAGCCAATGTGAAAACCAACGTATTGGAAAGGAAATCGAAGTCAAAACTTGTTATTTTGCCGCAACAGCGGGAATATCAACCAAATCAACTTCCGATTCAAACAAGCTGAGAATGTAACCAAAGGAAACAATCAAGTTTGATCAAACAGTGGATTGTTTCAAGCATTAGAGGAAAATATAAAACAAATGGTAGATCAATCCAAGCATTAGAAATATTTCTAGAAAATCATTAGATCAAATCAAAGAAGAAAATCAAACTAATCCGAGCAAAGGAGGGTTCTAAATTTTTTTTGGAATTTTGGGAAAAAATGTTGCAGCTGCAACAGCTGGGTATACCAATTGTTCCACCTCGCTTGTGGGAAGAACATTTTAGGCTTGGTGAACCACCTAGAATGGGATAATCATTGGGGTCTTTCATATCCAACATTTGTCAAAGGGATCTTTATCACAGCTAGGGTGTGTATTAACATTTTTTTAATGATTTTGTTTTTTATTTACAATATTATATCATAAATATGTTCTTAAACTTTGGTTTTAATTTATATATGTGAATATGTTAATGTTTTGTTTATATATGAAATTTTATATTTATATATTAATGTTTTTTTAATAATATTATATTTTAAATGTGTTTTAGTAACATAGACTTTGATTTTAGTTTATAATTGTGAATTTAAATATTAATGTTTTTTTATATATTAATGTTTTATATGTTAATGATGATCGTTTTTTTTTTTTAGAAAACAAAATCATTAGTACTCTTTTTCAAGCCCAGAGAAACCAACTGCATGTTGTCTAGTATTTTGAGAAGGAATTATAACGATAAATTGTTGATTTTTTTATGAGGGGAGCGATATTATGATAGTACATTATTAATTTACTAAATTCTAATACTGCAGATGGATTCATAGACCCTTCTCTAAATCCATATACAGTGTATGGGCCTCTGAATCCATCTGTAGTGTTAGAATTTAATAAAATGTACAAATTCATTGTCAAATTTGTAATTTTTTCCATTGCCAGAGTAACACAACTAAAAATGACCAATTGTATCTGGTCATTTGTAGTATAGATATCCCGTGATCAAATTTGGTCTTTTTTAGTTGGCTTTTATCTCGTGACAAAAAGTGGTCATTTATCTTGGTCGTTTTTAGTTAGATAACTTAGAATTATCAATTTTGGTCATTTATCCCTTTAAAAAAACTATGCTGACCAAAAATTTTGGTCTCGTGGTCACTAATATCTCATTTTCCACTAGTGGTGAGTGGGGAACTCTCTGGCTTCTTCTCTTTAACAAACCCAAAACCAGACCTATCACTTGATGGTCTTTGGCTATTCAGAATGTCATCTAGAATCCTTGAGTTGTTATCAAACTTTGATTTAATGGATTTTTTCATCAACTCCTTCTCTAATTTCAGCAATTTCTTTCTCAATTTTTTCAGAATATTGAATTCTCTTCCTGAGAAGCACTATTAGGTCTTTCTCACTCTTCTTGGCCTCTTGAAGTTGGTTTCTTAAATCAGTAATAATCTGATTTATCTCTTCTTGGTATTTATATAGTTTCTCTTTCAAAACTTTGTTTCTTTTCCTGCATCTTTCAACTTCATCTACAACAACCATCTATTAAGCTTCTATGTCCACTTATGATTCCTCATCTAAGTTTGTTGTTCCTAAAAACAAGGTTCCATTATCTTCACTCATTTCCTCATCTTCACTTTCTTCATTGGAATAGAAGTTCTTCTTTTTCTCTTTATACTTCTTTCCACCCTTATGACATCCTAATTCTTCATGGTCACTATCCTATTGTTTTGGGTAGGAACACCTATGGGAAAAATGTCC
The DNA here is from genome assembly GCA_001517045.1 of Pseudotsuga menziesii. Classification (NCBI taxonomy): domain Eukaryota; kingdom Viridiplantae; phylum Streptophyta; class Pinopsida; order Pinales; family Pinaceae; genus Pseudotsuga; species Pseudotsuga menziesii. Next base: position 335,028 of record LPNX010041141.1, read on the forward strand.
AATCCTTCCACAGTTAAAACATTTCAAGGGTAGTTTACCTTTGTATTTTCCAGTTCCTTTACTAAGTCTACTTATAAAGAGGGCTTCCTCATCGTCTAGATTTTCTTATTGATTTTTGGAAGTGACTTTAAACGCTGTTTCTTTCTTCCAGTTTTTATCCTGTCCAGTTCTCATCTCATAAGCAGTGAGAATTCCATGCAGCTCATCTTCTGTTACCTTTTTAAGGTCATCCCGTTCCTCTAGGGTGGAAACCTTTGAGTCATATCTCATTTGTAATGTTCATAGTATCTTACTTAACACTTCTTTTTCTTTTAATTTTCCTCCAACACCTCTAATACCATTAACCACCTCATCTACACGAAGAAGTTATTCCCAAATATTCCCTTCTTCTCTCATTTTGAGGCTTTCAAATTGACCTTTATATGTCTATAGTTTGGATTCTTTGAACTTAGATGCTCCTTCATAGATAATCTTCAATTTATCCTAGGATTTTTTGGCAAATGTGCATTGCATAACCCTAGTAAACACATTGTTTGTTAATCCACTCAAGATTCAATTTAAGGATTTGGAATTGCCTTCATATTCACCTAGTTCAACTATGTCTGTAGGGTACTAGTTTCCTATGTTAAGCTCCTTGTCTGTTTCTTCCCAAACCTTCCATCCCAGGGACATCAGATGACACCTCATTCTTACACTCCATTATGTATAGTTTTATCCTGTAAATAGTGGAGGTTTGTTAGTGGCCAAACTTTCTTTTCGATCCATAGTAGTTTGATAAAGGATCTACCTTCCAGTGGTTAAATTGTGCTGAAGGAACTTGCTCTGATACTAATTGTTGGTTTATTGGTCAATACTAAGAGGGGGGGGTGAATCAGTATCGTTATTTTTTTACTTAATTTAACCACTTATTAAATTTAACATTAAAACAAATAAAAAAAAGAATACACATAACACAATTTTAACGTGGAATCCCAATATGGTAAACCACCAATACGTCCTATTACTGCAAAATTGTTATTTACAAATATTTTGTCCTACTGCTACCGACAAGGATGGAATTACACCCTATTTACCAATACCAATTGGAAGGAGGCTTTGACCCCCTGGTTTATCAGCTACAACTGAAAAGATGCTACAAGACCCTATTTACCAATGCCAATTGGAAGGAGGCTATGAACCCCTGGTTTTATTAGCTACAACTAAAAGGAGAAAACAACCCCCTGCAAACATGTTGCTTTCCCTAGCGCCACCCTACCACCCTGATATGTTTCTCATGATTTTTCTCCCACTAAATTATGTCACACCCACTGGTTTCTGATTCTGATCATGCAATTCGAATTACAGAGAAAATTTCCTTCTTACTCTAGCCGTTGCTTAAATACTTCTCAGCATTTAAGATTCTTTCAACATTCGTGTCTCTTTAAACTGAACAAACACACCTTTCAATGTTGCACCCTTTCAAATCTGAATATCACACCTTTTAGAATGTCATTTCATGTTCTTCCATTGATCCTCCACCTCAGAGATCGTTTTTGCAGCTTGGAAACGATTTTCATACCTATGTCCAATGTTTGTAGGTGCTTATGCACTATCCATCTTCTTTCTTCAATATCATCTTCTAGTTTTAATCAGAGCCATTGATCCTATTTCTAAGTCTCTCTGGATTGTCTATCTAATGCACAGATTCCCTCCTTGAAATCGTATTTCCACACCACGGTTTCCTCATCAACATTTCCCCATCGTTGATCTTCATTGGGCATTTTCCTAGCCATTGATCTTCTATTTTGCGCATTGCAGGATGAGGGAACTCAACTCTTCAAAACTTCGACTTTCTATTTTCCACAATTGTCTTTCTGCAATCATCTTTCCACAGCACCAATTCTGCACCGTTGATCTCCTGTGGGTTCTTCCGTGACCATCGATCTCCAGATTGCGGGATGCGAGATGCGGGATGTCGACTGTCCGCTTTTTCCTTTCCGCAAAATCCTTTCTGTAAGCTTCTTTCTATAATTTTCCTTTTGCACTGTCGATCTGTTTTAGAGGAACTAACTTCAGTCGTCCGATCTTTCTAGATTGCAGGATGTGGGATGCAGAAATGTAACATTTCAACTTTCCACAAACTCCTTTCCAAAAGCTCCTTTCCACAAATTTTCTTCTACACCGATGATATTTTGCGGAGTCTTTCCTGACCATTGATCTTGAGGATTGTGGTATGTGAGATGTAGAATCACACTTTCCTATGTTGGACTTCCACAGTTTCCTTTCCAAAACTCTTTTTCTACATTGCGGGATGTGGGATGCAGAATCACACTTTCCTATTTTAGACTTCCATAATTCCTTTCTGCAACTTTGTTTCCGCATTGAATATTGTAGGATGCAAGATGCAAAATCACACTTTCCTATTTTGGAATCCCGCAATTTCCTTCCTCAACTTTGTTTTCGCATTTTCCTGGACCGTTTATTTCCTTGCAGTTTTATCACTGACCGTCCATCTTGATCTTTTGTGGAACTTCATCCTTCCTCCCATCTTTTGCGGAACTGATCCGTAACCATTGGAGCTCATGCAGGATCAATTCCCACCGTTCGATCTTGATCTTTTTCAGAATATTTAGTCTTCCTGTCTAATTTATGTAAACTTGATCTTCACCATCAAATCTAGTGTGGGTCACTCCCTGGCCATCCATTCTAGAACTAATGTGGATCTACATTCTTTTTTTATGGATTATACAAAAATTGATCCTCATTCATTGGATCCCATCCTGCTAACTATCCCACCTCATCATCGTGGCATTTTGCCTTTACTTAGAGTTATGCTGCGTTGACTTTTCCATGGTATATTTTGCTTATCCTTTGTACTTCATAAGAAAACTTAAGATCACTACCTTAGTCTTTCATCATCATATTTACTGGTTATTCCTTTGTCATTCATGAACACCTTTGACATTAATGACAACTATATACTCAAACCTGCCAACACTTGTTGGCATAGGTTGCTTGAGATAATTTTCCTTGATTAGGTAGCTATCCTATTTGCAACTTTATTGGAGCTTTTAGGTGCGTCAACTCTCATTTATCTTGACACTTAGAAACTTCCAAATTTTATGGACTTTTAATAAAAATTATCATATCATCAAGTTAGTTGTTAGGGATGACATGATTTTAAGGTGATGGCCTTGCGTGTGATTCAAGGGTTTGGATAGCGAAGCTGTCACATTTCTTTTGAATAATCCTATGGTGGATTATTGGAAAATCCCATTTAAAACCCTACACCAATAAGGCTCTGCATTTGACTGGGGAAAAACTAAAGGAAAATGAATGGGATAAAGGTGTTCAGTTGAAAATAACTATTTGGGTGAATTTTGAGTTTACTTTATATAACTACTTAGAGGCTTATATCCAAGAAGATTATTTCTTATCCATTAACAATATAAAGCAATAAGACATGGTGGTCCACTATGTGAAAGATTTCCTCCAAGCTAACATGCTTGCAGTAAATTTTTTTCCTTCATATGTAGTTTTCATGTATATTGATGTGTTGAAAGAGCCCGTCCATATAAGTTGTGCCCTCTTGAACAAAAAAGATTGGTCCTAAGGAAACTTAAAAATGCAACACCCTTGTTATTTCTAGTTTTGGACAATCCAAGAGTAGAATTAAATACCTTGTAGTGTTTGTTTTCTCTGCACAAAGGGGTATGTTTTAACTACAAAGAGAAATGTCCAAGGGACACAAGGGTAAGACTGATGGAAGATCCACATGATTGAAAATTTCGAAGAGGAACCATTAGAGGTGGATTAAAATGGGGTAGAGCACATAGTAGAGGAATAAATTACTAACATAGATGCCAAAGTGCTATAAGAGATCATCGCTCTTAATGAGGTCACTTCCCCCCTTCAAACAACAAAGAGTGATCCTAAGGCACCCCTCCAAACTCTAGTACTCATGTTATCAACATTGTTGGAAAATACAAGGCTAGAATGACAAAATTTGGAACCATTGTATATCTATGCACAAAGGGGCTACATTCAAATCCAAAGAGAAATGGTCCAAGGGTAAGTGTAAGCCCCTTGGGGGAATATACATGATTAGAATTTTGGAAGAGGAAAAAGTGGAGGTGGACCTGTAATAGCTTGAGTTTGACCCTTGATAACTGGTGTGATTAACTTTAGTTTCCTTTGGACCAACTCATCACACAGTTCAACATCATTTTTTTAAAAATTTTGATAACTGTCTCTATAGAGACGAAGCTCCTTTTTAAAAAAATACCATGAACCCTTGTTATAGCGATGAACCACCCGGTACACAAATTTTCATAGCCATTTTTATAGCGATGAACCATCCTTTCATGTTTCGACGAAGAACCGTCACTATTGTAGCAAATTCGTCAGTACATGAAAGGAAGTTTCGTCGCTATAGCGACAGCTACACTATATTTTGTAAAGGGGAGTTCATCGCTATAACAACGACCTATTGGACCTTAATTGATAAATAATCATTGCTATAGTGATGCTTCTCCGTCGCAAAAGAGACCATCTCATTGTCGCAATAGCGATGAAACTTCATTGGAATAGGAACCATTTATTCGTTGCAATAGTGACGAAACTTCACAGCAGTAGAAGCCATCCATTCGTCGCAATAGCGACACAAGTCATTCATCGCAATTGTGATGAAGTGTGGAAATTGTTTCTATAATGACAAAAAAATTTCCACAAAAACAAGGGGTCATGTTCGTCACGGTAGCAATGTGTAAGTGTTGCAATAGGAACGATTTTCCGTGGGAAAAATGTCCACATGTACTAGTGTCCTATGTTCACAGCTTATGAAGCAATCATGCAGCCCTAAATATTATGTCTTCTGGAGGATGTTTTCATCCTTATATCATCCCTATATGAGTATATATATGTCATATGTAAGTCTTATATCAGTCCTATATCATCTCACAACATATGGACTCATGAGATCGATAACATGATAAACAAAATTCCAAGTCTAGGAATATTGATCTATATGACAGTGATGAAACATACAAAAAAATTATATCTTATTTATAAGAGCATATAAAAAATATAAGGTACTCATATATATTGTTTTTGTGGTCTCCCTCTTGATATATGTTCCCTTGCGGAGATAAGTGGAGTCCTTATTTATTCACTGCAATTTTAAATATTCCAAAAATAAAACTTAATGCATGAACTCGAAAGTGTGTCTATACATGGGAATAAGGATACCATGAAACTGAGAGAGAATACTCTTGTTAATTAAAGTAAATATTCCTTTCAATCATCCTCTTACTTGGATGATTTCTCAAGAGAAGTTTCACCTCCTTCTATGACAGTGGATCCATGAATTGTTCCTTCTTTTCTTTTTCTTTGCACGACAATCCTATATGAAGAGCCCTAGATTTTGATAATAAAAACATAGGAGGTTTGATTTTTCAAAACCTTTATGGATCTATTTATTATTTGCATAGAAATAATTATTGGAAGAAAATGGTTTTCTCTCTTTGTTGGTTCTTGTCATGAGGGTAAGACTCTCCTCCTTAGTGCTCACCATCTTGTTCTGGATGGGCCCATATTCTTGGATGCAATCATGCCAAAGTATTTTGAAATTGGGTTGTTCTTCTCTTCCATTTACCATAGAAACAAAATTATCCCATTAGGAGGGGAGTCCGTCAATGACGGTTTGTAGAATATCATCCTCATCCATCTCCACACTGATGCTTACTAGTTGATCCTTCACTTGTGAAATATTTGTGAAGAATGATGCTACGGTATCATCCTTATCCAAATTCATGTTGCAGAAATTGTTCTTCAAAGACCTATTTTGAGTAGGGGCCTTCTTCTCATAAATATTTGTGAGTGTGTTGAAACACTCCTTTTTCTTCTTCAATGGTGTGATCATCATAATGAGATTGTCCTTCACAGATTCATATATGATCCTCTTTTCCTTTTCTTGATTCTTATTGTAATTGGTTCTTCTTTCATTTGTAGTGCAATCTTTGATCACGAAGGTCACAAAATAATCAAGATCATGCTCTTCAAGGATATTGATCACCCTCACCTTCCATGTGTTGAATTTAGATGTTCTTTCAAGTCGATCTTTCGGTCGAATGGATATTGATTCCATTGCTTCATGCTCTTCCTTAATGCTTCAAGCTCTATGGAGGCTTAGAGTGTTTGCAAAAAAGTAAGCTCTTTCATGCCCTTACTCTAATACCATGTTAGTGTTTGATCAAATATGAAGATAAATGAACTTTAAAACTTTAATCCACAATTATAGTGTGGATATATCTCATTAATAATCCAAAGACATAAATAAATCTAACCATAGAACAATGATGTACCCTGGGAAAAACCTCCACTGATTCAGAGGATAAAAAACCCATAAAGAAACTTAGAGTATGATTGATAATCGACAAAGAATTATTACAACACAATAACATATTGCTTGATCACAAAGAACAAGAGAGGAGAGATCAAATGGAACAGTGTATTGGTGTTTCCAAGTGCATATAAATTTAATAACAAGCCAAATTTAGTCATACAAAGAAGCTAACGAATAGTTGCATGCTTCAGTAACTTGTTAACACTAAGAACATTATTTCATTTTCAATCTTGTGCTTCCAATGACTTGGTGCCAAGTTGGCACTTCATAATTAACTCCTACACTAAAGACATGTGCCCTCCATTAATTCACTGAGTTTAACTGCCTCTAACTGAGTTGTTAACTGATTGAATTGAACTAAATTGCATGGAACTGAATTGAATGGAACTACATATAACTAACTAAAAATAACTAAATGTAACTGAACAAAACTGAATGTAACTAAAGAGAACAAAATGTAACCAAAAAAAAACTAGTGCTTCTCCATCAATGTCATCTTCAACAACTACTTTGCATAAATTAGGGAGTTGATTCCTTAAATAACTAAAAAAAATTTATCACAAATAAGACTCAACTGATGTCTTATCAATTTGAGTTCTCTTGGAGGCATACATGGAAAATTTAAATTCTCTCTCTATTTATGTGCTCATATTAATTATCTATACATGATCCATATGAGTTTCATTAATTAATCATCTATATCACATCATACTAATAAGAATTGTTCCAAACCTATGATCATATTTATTACCCTAGGTCATATAGTCATATGCTAAAGTAAATCACTCTATGGGTGGCTAATCCCTAAAGGATACTTTTAGAAAATAGTGACCATGAGTAGCCATACACTGCATAGTATATCCTCAAGACTTAATACAATAGAAGTCGTGTGGTATTGATACAACACAATACCATATCCAGTTAAGGAGAACCATCTCATAGGGTATCATCTATGAGAATAATTTTACTTGATACGATACAAGTATATACTTGATACAACACAAGTCTCTAAGGTTCATACAACATAAGGTCATGATATTAATAGGACATAAGATCCTAGTATAAGCATCTCTCCTAAATAGGAAAAGGTCCTAGATTAATACAACACAATATCTTTAACTTAATACAACATAAGTTAGTGAACTTAACATGAAATAAGCTCCATGGAGAAGATCTTAACCTAATATGACATAGATTATGGACTTGATACAACAAAAGTCTCATGGGATTGAGTCTCTAAGTTGTATTCTCCACACATTTGAATGGAATACAAGAAATATCCATAGAGGTGATGTTGTGACATCCTTAAATCCTGAAACCATGTTATTGAGTAATTGGTAAGTATAAGGCTCACAATCATAAGTAATGTTTTTGACATTGTAGCCATGAGGGATGTATACAATTACTAGGGATTAATTAGGAACAAGATTTGCAATGTTTGAACAATCACCAACAATCACTTTATATTGCACATTGTCCAGCCCATTCCAAACTTAATTATCAAGGGTATCGTCAAGTTCAACGTTTTCAAGGCATTGCCCTATTTTTCATTCTATTTTGGCTCTTAGAAAATGAATTTTGAAAGACTCTAGTATTGTACTCTTCTTTGGCATATTTGAGAAAAAAATATATGTATAAGTAAAAAAAATATAAATGAATTGGATTGCAAATAAATAAAATATAATATATCATAAATCAACATACCTTTTTGTTTGTAACACAAAAAAATATCAAGTCCTCTATGGAGCTTGAGTCTGGATAATTGCATCTAACATCATCCCAACTCTTCTCTCCCAACATTATAACCATATCCTCTTGTATTTTTATGTAAAACTTATCACTGCATGATGCAAAAATAAATTATGTTTACAATCATATCTAATGATATAGAATAATGGCTAATTAATCAAACATACTAAACTCAAAAAATAAACTTTAAAAAATAAACCAATCCACAAACTTACTTTTCAAATTCATTGCACATTTCCTCCATGGAAAATTCACTTGACTTTACACGTGACAAAATTCTAGATATAAGTGTTTCAACCTTCACACCTTGCAATGATCTCCAAGGTGTTATAGTCATATCTTTTCAATCAAATCCAATATTGGCCTCATTCTAAATTCCAACTAAAAATAGTTATATACATATATGATTGCATCACTTCCTTTCAAACCTTTATGTTTCACATCATCCTCTTTAAAACCTATTTCCATACAACATTGTTTCAAAAAATCTGCATCAATTGTCGATCTACCCCTGCCACATATTTGTTCAAATTCATTGTGGATAAATATGACCCTTTGAATGAATTTCATGGACATCCTTTGGTCACTATCTTTGTTATGATCCCATTCCAATATTTTTTCTTCCATGCATGTTAAATAAACATAAATTATGCATTTGACTATTTGAAAAATAGGGCTTTTGGGAAACTCTTGCATCAATTATTTTATGGCTTATGCATAATGATTCCCCCCTAAAACACAGTATTTTTAATCAAAACACCTTGGTTCATGAAATGCATCTCTAACAGTAACATCTTTCGGGTCAATAAGAACTAGGTAGTCGACCACATGTGCATAAGGATTGAGTCTTGTCAATTCTTTCAAGTTATGAACATGCACACGATGTGGTTTCCTAATTTGATACTTCTCTTGACCTTTCGTGGGTCTATAAAGTTGCTTAACATTTAAATAAAATGTATTCCCACTGTGAAGCAACTTATCCCTCCGCAATCAATCCTGAATGGAAATTTTTGTTGTCTTGACAACACCATCTTCTAGATCACCACCTAGAGTGATGATTTCCAAACTATCCCCAGAATTTTCACTTTGATTTTCAGTAATAACATTGGATTTAACATCTTGTCTCCTCCTTTTACTTATTGAAGTTGGTGTATCTAAATGAACAACTTGTTGATCAGGAATGAAAACACTTTCATCCATATTTCTTTTAGAAGGGTGTTTCTTACTCTTACCAGCTGAAGTGACATCCTCATCGGCAATAATTTTTTTATCAAGCTTAGTTAGGAAAGATATTTTTTTAAATGTAACATTCCTAGGTATTTCTGTTGATTTTTGGATGTCCTTTCCTTTCTTTTTTTGTACTTCATCAATTTGAACATTTTGCACTCATTTATTCCTTGGTGTTTCTCCCTTCTTAAGAGTATCATTAATCACATCCATAGGGTTTTCTTCAATGAAATCAATTTCATTCATAATATTGGAAAGTGGCATGAAAAAATACTACAAAATAAAAACCTTCTTGTATTAAAATTATTACATTGTAATATCATCCAAATTATAACAAATTCAAAAACATACAAAACTACATAAACTTAGACTCGTGCGCTCAATATCATGCACGATTCCTACACAAAATTTAGTTAAAATATCATCGATTTTATAGTTCAAAACCTTAAAACAATATTGTATTCTCAGATAGGTCTTAGCATGTTTCTCTAGTGCATAAACAAAGTATTTACGTGGAACCAAACAAATATATCGCAATAATCCTAATGAGTGATAATCGTTTTTCAGATATGAAAATGTCGCGCAATATAAATGAATACTATCTAGGTTCCCTTGATATTTCTCTTTTAGAAACCAATAATAGTCCATTTAATCTTCGTCTCATGAATGTTTCCATTCCCTTGCATTCTTGGCTTTTAAATCCTCGATGGACATAGCTTCTTCATGAGAAACATTCTCTAATGGCTCAATTGTTTTTTTCAACGAATTAAATGTTGATCTTTCTCCATACATGTTTACAGGTAATTTTCTTGATGCCATTCTCATAAAAGAAAATGAATTTATTCTGTTTATCTACAAAAAAACAAGTAACATAAATATATATAAAAAAAAACTGAACAAGTTTAAAAAAAAAATCCTAACATAAGTAAAAGAAACCTATTGTATTTTTTTTAGCTCAAAGAAGGCCCATGCATTGGGAACCTAAAGAGGCCCTAGGGAAAGAGAATAGCTCCTCCCTTGTGCTCCTAAAGGGGTGTCCCTACGGATCTCCCCTTTGGGTGCATGAGGGAGGGGCTAAGTCCCCCCACCAGGCCCTTTTGGGCGCCCAATGTATATCCCATAGGCTTATGGATAGCCTCCAGGCTATGCATTGGGCACCCAAAGGGGCTCAACTGGAGGAACGGAGCTCCTCACTCATGTTCCCTAGGCCAGACATTTGGGTGCACGAGTGAGGATCCCACTCCTCCCCTTGAGCCCCTTTGGGCAGCCAAAGTGTCGCCAACAAGAAGGTTCTTGGGGCACCCAAGGGAGGAGAGGAGCTCATCCTGTTGCACAAATGGTCATGCTTGGCACATGCTTTGGGTGCCCAAAGTTCCCACCCAACGAGCGACGCAATTTTGAGAATTTCCCCAGCCCATTCGGAAGGCACCTAAAGCGCCCAAAGAGCTCTTGGGGGATGAGAAAATCCCCTCCTCGTTTCCCAAAGGGGAGTGTTGCATGCACTTATGGGTAGTAGGGAGGAGCTCTCTCATTTATCGTTGATTTCCATACGTGACTATGGAAAATAATAACATTTATATTGCATAGATTAAGTTTAATTTAACCGCTACATGAATGTGGGATAAAAAAAATAATGATAAAAGCACAAAAAAATTACGAAGATTAAAAATAGACAAATATATTATAAGAAAACTAACCTTCAAAGCACTATTAAATTGCTCCAAATTCAAAAGTGAATAGTAAGAAAATGTGAATGGTAATTAGCTAATGCATTATTACTAAATTTAAATAGGATGATAGTAAATTAAATTTTACTTGTGTTATGAGTGTCCACATAAAAAAGTAATGTAGATAACTAATATATTATTATAAAATTTATAGAGTAGAGTTTACATGTGATTTAATTAATATTGTTACAAAAAATTTATATGAAATATTATATTAAATTCATTAATTGTATTAATGCGTTAGAAATGTGCAGTTTGTTTTTGTAGCAAAATTTTGGAGGGAAATGTTTGGGGGGGATTTTGGAGAGAAAAAAATATTATTTTAACTATATGATTGTTAGAGGTTGATAGTTGCACCATTCTACTTCTTGTGTGAGGAGAGTGGGAGTTTCACCATTCTAGTTTTTAGTGAAAGTTCATGGACTCATATGAAATTATCTCAACTTTTGAAAATGGTGGAAAGTTTCCTTCGAGTGAGGGTATGAGAGGCACCGATGATGATTTTCCTCCTAGTGAGGATTTTAAAGGAGGTAATGATGATGATGAATACCATCCTCCAAGTGGACATTTTAAAGGAATTGAGCAAGATGATGACAATTTTCCTCCAAGCGAGGATCTTCAATGCACCAACGATGATTTTCCTCCAAGCGAGGATTTTCAAGGCACCACCAATGATTTTCCTCCCAACCAAGATCTCCCTATAGGTGAGTATTTTCAATGCACCAAAGTTGAAGTTCCTCCAGGTGAGGATTTTGATGGGACCGACGATGATTCTTGTAAGGATGAAGGCACCAATAATGGTGTATATGATTTTCCTCCAAGTGAGGATTTTATTGGCATTGACAATGATTTTCCTCCAAGTGAGGATTTCAATGGAACTCATAATGTTTCTCCTTGAAGTAAGGATTTTGATGGCACAAATGATTGCTTTCCTCTAGAGGATTTTAATAGGAAAGAATATGATTTTGGTGAGCATGAAGGAAACAAGAATGGTGAAGATTATTTTCCTCCAAGCGAGGATTTTGATGGAACCAATGATGATTTTTGTCCAAGTGAGGATTTTAATGGGACAAATGATGATTTTAGTGAGGTTGAAGGCACCAATAATGGTAAAGATGATTTTCCTCCAAGTGAGTATCTTGATTGCACTGATGATGATTTTCCTCCAAGTGAGTATCTTGATTGCACTGATGATGATAACTTTTTTGGGGATGAAGGCAACAATAATGGTGAAGATGATTTTCCTCCAAGCGAGGACTTTGATGGAACTGATGATGATTTTCCTCCAATCTAGGATTTTAATGGAATAGATGATGATTTTGGTGAGGATGAAGGAAATAATAATGTTGAAGATGATTTTCTTCGAAGCAATTATTTCAATGGGACCGATGATGAATTTCCTCCAAGCAAGAATTTTAAAGCGACAAATGATGATTTTGGTAAGGATGAACCTCCCAGTGGTGAAGATACCAATATTGTGGATGGTGTTGATTTAACCTCAAGTGATAAACATGATACTTATCAGGATAATCAATATCCTACTAAATTTGGCGATGATAATCTCAATGAGAGAGATGATATTCCTCATAGTGATGAGGACACTCATTCAAACGAGCATGATGCAATGGTACATATGAAACATAAAGGAAAATTGTACCAATGAGAAATATTAAATGTAGGAATAGACCGTACTTTATCAATCCAAAGAATTCTAGTTATACAAGGTCTAGAAAAGATTTCTCACAAGTCCAATTTCTATTATTGGTTTGATTTCAAGTGAGTGTTGTCAAAAACATTGTTTGAGGTGGATGAACTACAATTGTTCCTTAGAGAAAAGGCTAGCATATCTATCAATGAACAAAAATATGCAAAATTCATATTTAGTGGGGTGTGTGATGTCCACAAAGGCAGGTTATGATTATCGCATTGGAATTACTTTTCTTTGCATAAGGGAATTCAAAAGAATTCACTCAAATGGTAATATTCAAGTATGAAAAATACAGAGAAGGATAGAAAATGATCCCACTTTTTATTCTAAAGAATAGCATGCATGAGCTAGTGGGCCAATAACATTGCAATATCATGGATGCATGACTTCTTTTCTAAGATGGAGAGAGTATTCCAGATAGAGAAACCATACACATTCCAGATAATTTTTCAAGGCATGAAATCTACAACTTGTAGAAGGAATTTGTTTAAGAGGTCGAAGTAAATTACAATTTGATCATAGATGCATATTTTACAAGACTATGGAAAATAGAGTTCAACATTGTCTGTATTCCTAAGAGGTCAAGGATGGGGGTTTGTATTATATGTGCTCCTCTTAAACAAATAAGGGATAAATCAAAAGGGATATAAAGAGGCGTGTTTGTTGATGTATTTGTAACTTCGGAATGTATTCACTTGTATATCTTATGTCTTGTACCCCGATGTTTATTCTGGGAAGTGTCTATAATGTATTTGAGTCATGTCATGCCCCGATGTTCCTATCATGAGGTTCTATAATATAAACAAGTCATGTCAAGTCATTGTGGGTAACCCTCCTATTGTTCAAGGGTTAAATTCCCCGCAGTTTCGTGGCACTAGGGTTATTAGACTCTCCTAGAGAAGTCGGCCCTAGTGAGTCATTATCAAGTCAGGAATTAGTATAAATAGAGAGTGAGCCTCTCTATTTAACACACACTCACTCACACTTAGTTGTAGCGCATAGTTGAGGAAGAAGAAGTTGATGGGGATAGAGAGAAAGAGGCTACTGTTGTTGAGATATCATCTTACTATTTTGGGGGGCTTTATTATTTGGTGCTGATTCTATCTCTAAGGAAGTTGCAGGGATTTCTCCTTTATGGTTTCCCTAATGAAAATATTTGTGTTCATTGTCTTATGTGTTTGATTGCTGTGCTTTTTATTCTCTCAATTAAGATCCTAATTTAATGCTAGCTTAAATGATAAAAATATAACATGGTATCAGAGCTAACCTGAGAAGAAGACACTGTGCAGCTGCGGGAACTAGGAATTCCTACTTTTTGGATCTCTCTCCACAGATTTTCAGCAAAATAAGGTTGGACTAACTCTCCTCCCCAGGGCACATCTTTCTGTCAAAGCAGAATTTGATTCTAAGCTTTTTCAGTTTTGGACCCGACACTATTGCCAAAACTTAGGGATTTCCACAGAAGTGGAATTTTTGAGTGAGCCCAGGCCTCGATTGATCTCCTCCTCAAAATCCAAGTTTAGAGATCAAGATCAAAGCTTTTGGTTGGATAGAACTTTGGGAAAGTAAAACCCTAATCTGCTCCTGAATAAGCACTGCATAAATTCAGCTCCAAATCCAGATCCGACATCTTGACCTGGTAAGATCTAAATATTTTGTATTTCCATTTGAGTTTCTCCGTTAAGATGTCTCATCATACCAATCTTGATGAAAATATTGAGGGAGCTGATAAATTCCGAGCCTGGAAGTATAGGATCTCCATGGTCCTGGAAGAAAATGAGTTGGACTCCTACATCAATGAGGAGATTCCAGTTCCATAGGGAGATGAGGATAAGGCCTTACACAAGAATAAGTTGGTTATAGCTAAGAGGATTATTGCTGATTGAATCAAGGATCGCCTCATACAACAGGTTTCCTCCCTAAAGACACTTAAAGCTATGTTTGATTCCCTAACGAAATTGTTTAAAGGAAAGAACATAAAGTGGAAGATGACCTTGAGGAACCAATTGAAGAATGTGAAGATATAGAATGCGGACACCATACAGTCATACTTTAATAGGGTCTCCTAGATCAAAGAACAACTTGAAGTAGTAGATCAAGCAGTGGAGAATGAAGAGATTGTAATGACCACCTTAAATGGTCTCCCTAGGACATGGGGCTCTCTCATTCAAGGGATCTGTGCCAGAAAGAAGTTAGTCAAGTTCAGTAGACTATAGGAAGAATGCTCTCAAGAAGAATCTCGGATAGCAGCTCGAGAAGAAAAGATGGGAAGTGAAGATCAAGCTCTCATAGTACAATCCAAGAAAACCAGATCTACCCACCACAGAGGTAAGTAATCTCATCAAAGGAATAACTTTAGAAATCCTAGAGATAAGTCTAAGTTCATTTGCTATACATGTGATGAAAGAGGACACTTTGCTAGATATTTTCCTAGAAATGAAAGTAGCTCTCACAAGAAGAAGGGAAACATGAGAAGACATCATGCTCATGTTGTAGAGGATGATGAACCTTCCATAAAGAGAAACAGGCAAGACAGTGATGATTCTTCAAGTGATGAAGAATATGTTCTGATTTTTGCTCTCACGAGAACTATCACACATGGCAGCAATGATTGGCTTATAGACAGTGGTGCTTCCAAACATATGATAGGATTCAAGGAATCCTTTGTGAAACTATCTGAACATGAATCACCTCCCAAGGTGAAACTCAGACATGACTACCAGTATCCAATAAAAGGTAGTGGTGAATCCTCATACAAGCTAGACTCTGGAAAGTCTAACAAGATGAAATATGTATTGTTTGTACCTGGACTAAAGAAGAACCTCCTCTCCATATCTGCATTATATGCAAAGGGAATGAGGGTTGCATTTGTAGATGTCCAAGTCCTCATGTGACCAAAGGGAAAGTATTTTGATGATGTAGTAGTGATTGGGGAACAAGAAGGAGGACTATACAAATTGACGGGCTAACCAGAACAAGATTTGGTTCATGACACAATAGAGACAAATGAACTTTGGCATAGAGGGCTTTCACATGTGCACTACAGAGAACTACCACTTACAAGTAAAGCTATTGAAGGTCTCCCAGAAATGCAGACAAAACATGAAGGTGTATGCAAAGGATGTGTGAAAGGGAAGAACACAAAGATGACATTTCCAAGTAGCGAGACCAAGGATAAAGGAATCTTGGAAATCATCCACTTCGATGTATGTGGTCCAATGTCATCCAATTCACTAAGTGGGTATGTATACTATGTTTCTTTTA
Organism: Pseudotsuga menziesii; assembly: GCA_001517045.1. Taxonomy (NCBI): domain Eukaryota; kingdom Viridiplantae; phylum Streptophyta; class Pinopsida; order Pinales; family Pinaceae; genus Pseudotsuga; species Pseudotsuga menziesii. Next base: position 351,085 of record LPNX010041141.1, read on the forward strand.
TTGATGATTTTTCTAGAAAGACATGGATATACTTTATGAAGAACAAAAATGAAGTATTCAGCAAGTTCAAGGAATTCAAAGCCTTGATCAAGAATCACAGAGAAAAGAAGATCAAGACCTTTCGATCTAATAATGGCGGAGAATTCACATCAAATGAATTCAAAGAGATATGCAAAGAATCAGGGATTAAGAGGGAGTTATACACTCCATATAATCCAAAAAAGAATGGGATTGCAGAAAGAAAGAATAGAACTATCATGGAAGCTGCAAGGGCCATGCTTCCTGATCAAGATCTTCCCATGCATCTATGGGTAGAAGCTTCCAGAACAGCGGTGTATGTACAGAACTATACTCCACACAGAGTACTCAAGAACAAGACACCTGAACAAGTCTTCTCTAGCAAGAAACTAGAAGTCAACCATCTCAGAATATTCAACTGTCCTGTATACATACACATTCCAAAAGAAAAGAGGACGAAGTTAGATCCTTTAGGAAAGAATGGTATATTTGTGGGATACTTTGAAAGCTCGAAGGCTTATAGAATATACTTCCTAGGGTTTAAGAATATTGACATTAGTAGAGATGTAACATTTGACAAAGATTCATCCTACATCAAATTTAGGCCCAGAGACCACCTGAAGAACCTGAAGAAACAAGAGCACCTAGAATTCATGATATAACCATGAACGAAGAAATTCAAGAAGAAGATAGAGAATTAGAAGAACCTCAATAACTTGTAGATCCACCTCAAGAGAAGAATCCTCATAAGAGGAAACTTTCTTGGGTACATGAAATTATTCAAGGTGCAGAAAGATATGGAGCTTCAGAAGAAACACACAGAGGAACAAAGAGAACTAGGTCCTAATCCAATTATGTAGCCTTTCTATGTGACAATATTGATAAAGAACCTTCCAACTATGAAGAAGCGATAGAAAGGAAAGAATAGAAGGAGGCTATGATCGAAGAGTATCAATCCATCATGAACAATGATGTTTGGGATGTTGTCCCAAGACCAGAAGGGAAGTCCATTGTAACTTCCAAATGGATCTACAAGATCAAGCATGTTGTAGATGGCAGCATAGAGAAATATAAAGAAAGATTCGTGGCTCGTGGTTTCTCCTAGAAAGAAGGAATAGATTATGAAGAAACTTTTGTACCTGTATCTAGATACACTTCCATCAGATTAGTACTTGCTCTGGCTGCAGTGATGAAATGGAAGATACACCAAATGGATGTCAAGACTGCTTTCTTGAATGGTGTAGTAGAAGAGGAAGTGTATGTGGAGCAGCCACTTGGTTTTGAGACATATGACAGGGAGTCTCATGTGTGTAGATTGAAGAAAGCCCTGTATGGTTTGAAACAGGCACCCAAGACATGGTACGACAGAATTGATGGCTTTTGATCCAGTTTGGGATTTACCAAGAGTAAAGCAGATTCCAACCTTTACTAAAAGGTTGAAGATGGCAACCCAGTGATACTCCTACTATATGTGGATGATCTGTTTGTAATAGGTATGGATGGGTTGATTGCTGATACAAAGAGGAAACTTGCTGCCGAGTTTGAAATGAAAGACTTGGGTATGATGCACTATTTCGTAGGCATGGAGGTGTGGCAGAATGCAGATGGAATCTTCCTTGGACAAGGGAAGTATGCAGTAGATATTTTGAAGAGATTCGGGATGATGGACTGGAAGGCCATAACCACACCTATGGCATCGAACTTGAAGCTATTGAGTGATGGTTCATCAGAAGTAGTTGATGCTATGATGTATCATCAGATGATTGAGTCCTTGATGTACCTAATGAACACGAGACTAGATATTTGCTTTGCTGTGAACACCTTGAGCCAGTTCCTGACAGATCCAAGACATGTTCACTTGATTACTGCAAAGCATATTCTGAGGTACTTGAAGGGTACAGTTGATTATGGGATCAAGTATGAGGAAAATCAGAAGATTAACCTAGAGGGTTATGTCGATTCAGATTGGGCAGGTAGTGCCATCGATAGGAAGAGAACTTCAGGATGCTGCTTCAGTATGGGATCAGGTGTGATCTCTTAGTTTAGCAGGAAGCAGTCCTGTGTGGCACTTAGTACAGTTGAAGTAGAAATGTTGTAGCTTGTTCATCTAGTTGCAAGGCAGTGTGGCTAAGAAAGTTACTGTCTAATTTATTTGATCTCTAGTTGGATTCTACTTGTATATATTGCGGAAACTAGAGTTGTGTGAAGTTGTCAGAGAACCCAGTGTTCCATGACAAGTCAAATCATATTGAGATCAAGTATCACTATTTCAGGGATACGGTGCAGAGAAGAGCAGTGAAGCTCCAATATGTTGCGATGGACGAACAGATAGCTGATGTGTTGAAAAATGTTAAATTTTCATATGCTTAGCTAAGACATCAGTATTTCATTTCATTTTCATGATAAAAGCATATAAACAAGATCACTGAAAGATAGACAAGCATAACCAAAAAAAAGGAACACAAATATTTATCCTGGGAAAACCCTAAAGGGAAAAACCCAGCAAAAGCTTCCTCAATATAGATGCCCCAAAAAGATAAAAGATAAAGCCAGCAAGGAGATCAAAGCCTGGTCCTCCTCCTTCTCCAGCTACTTCTCTTCTCCACTAATGCGCTACACAAGTGAGAGTGTGTGTGTCTCAAATGAGGAGCACTACACCTCTATTTATATTCATCCGTTCACTTAAGTTAACTCATTTGACATGTAGGCTCGAGTTAAATCATGTAGGCTCGCGTTACACATGTAGGCTCAAGTAACCACACTGGGGTGCTGATGACCCACCTTTACAATTAGAGGGGACTACCTCATGACTCTTATTAGTTCTTCTAATTAGGAGCATTGGTGTACAATGTAATACAAGTGGTTCTCCTAGTAGGACCATCGGGGACCACAAAAATATACATATAGAATATTCTTTGAAGTTACAATATTTCAACACTCCCCCTTAATGAGAATGGTATTCTACAGCAACAACAACAACAACAAGAGTAGAGATAGGAGACATCTTCAACATCAACAGGGTAACACATCTATAAATCATTGGAATCTTTTCAACATCATGTAGTCTTCATCTTCAATCTTTAGTCTTCATCATCAGCAACATCTTTAGTCTTTGATCAGCAACATCTTCAGCCTTTTTTTTTTTAATTAGCAATGACATCTTCAGCACTTGGACCTTTCAATTAGCAACATCTTCAGCACTTTGACTGTTCGATCAGCAACAACATCTTCAGCATTTTGACCTTTTGATCAGCAACATCTTTAGTACTTTGACCTCTTGATCAGCAATATCATCATCAACACTTTTCCCTTTCGATTAGCAGCAACATCATCATAATCATATTCTGATCTGTCGATCATAATCATATTCACATTCTGATCTTTCAATCAGAAACATCATCACCATACTCTAATATTTCGATTAGAAACATCATCATCATACTCTGATCTTTCGATCAGAAACATTGTCAACATACTCTGATCTTTCGATCAGAAACATCATCATCATACTCTAATCTTTCGATCAGAAACATCATAATCATAGTGTGTCATCATCATACTTTGATCTTTAGATCAGTATGTCATCATCATCATACTCTGATCTTTCAATAAGTATGTCATCATCATCATACTCTGATCTTTCGATTAGTACGTCATCATCATACTCTGATCTTTCAATCAGTATGTCATCATACTCTGATCTTTTGATCAGTACATCATCATCATACTATAATATTTCGATTAGTACGTCATCATACTCTGATCTTCTGATTAGTACAGAATCATCATCATCAGCAACAACCTGCAATCCACAACTCAAAGACAAAAAGTCTTTGGATCATTTTTGGACTTAAAGTCCATGGATGATACAATCCCACCACATTTTTGACAACCGAAGTTACCAGATTGATTATGGGAGAATCAGTCCCTCTCACTTTAGGACTAAGTCCAAGGACGATGCAATCCTACCACATTCTCGAGGACCGAAGCCACCGGATTGATTATGGGAGAATCAATCCCTATCACTTTAGGACTATGTCCAAGGATGATGCAATCCTACCACATTGTCGAAGACCGAAGCCACCGGATTGATTATGGGAGAATCAGTCCCTATCACTTTAGGACTATGTCCAAGGATGATGCAATCCTACCACATTCTCGAGGACTGAAGCCACCGGATTGATTACAGGAGAATCAGTCCCTATCACTTTAGGACTATGTCCAAGGATGATGCAATCCTAGCACATTCTCGAGGACTAAAGCCACCAGATTGATTATGAGAGAATCAGTCCCTATCACTTTAGGATGATGTCCAAGGATGATGCAATCCTATCACATTCTCGAGGACCGAGTTCACCGGATCTATTATGGACAGATGTCCCGGGATGATACAATCCCTCTTCATTCTTGAAGACCGAGGTCTCCAGATCACTTTAGGGAAAGTGCCCAAGGATGATACAATCACACCACGTTCTCGAGGACCAAGGTCCCTGGATCTATTATGGATAGATGTCCTAGGATGATAAAATCCCTCTTCATTCTCGAAGACCGAGGTCTTCGGATCACTTTAGGGAAAGTGCCCAGGGATGATACAATCCCACCACGTTCTCGAGGACCAAGGTCATCGGATCTATTGTGGACAGATGTCTCGGGATGATACAATCCCTCTTCATTCTCGAGGACCGAGGTCTCTGGATAGCTTTAGGGAAAATGCCCAGGGATGATACAATTCCACTGCAACATCACTACTCCCCCTTTTGAGGAAGGTCTTTCCGAACAACACCAAGCTTGTCTCGAAAGTGTTCGAAATATATTGGAGGCAGAGGCTTCGTCAGTACATCATCATCCAAACCATCATCATCTACATCTTCAGTATCTGAATACTGATTTATCACCATCTGTATCTCCAGTATGTGAATACTAAAAGCATCATCATCTATATCTTCAGTATAGAAATACTGAAATCATCATCATCTATATCTTTAGTATGGGAATACTGAAACATCATCATCTCTATATTCAGTATAGAAATACGGATTCACCATCATCTGCATCTATAGTATCATCATCTGCATCTTATCTTGTATGTAGAAATACCGGATTTCTATGTGTTACGTCGGAACACAGGGTTCTTTATCAACACAACTATGGTTATCACATAGAATCATTGTAGTATCCATATTTAGGTCAAAGAGACCTGATATCAGCTTCTGAAGCCATATGGCTTCACAACTTAGTAGAGCAATCTACTATGTATTCTGCTTCAACCGTGCTAAGACAAACACTTGACTGTTTCCTGCTAAACCATGAACTCATAGCAGACCTCAAACAAAAGCATCTACTTGATGTGCTTTTCCTGTCTGAGATACTTCCAACCCAATCTACATCTGTGTAGCCATACAATCTATACTCATGGCTACCATCATAGTATAGACCAAAGTCTATAGTCCCTTTCAGTTATCTCATCACATGTTTTGCAGCTACTAGGTGATCCCGTCTTGGTTGAACAATATATTGACTTAAGGTGTTCACAACAAAACAAATGTCTGGTCTGGTATTTGTTAAGTACATAAATGACCAAATGATCTGTCTGTAGTGAGTCACATCCACTAACACTCTAATGAGTCATCAGCTAACCGCTTCAGGATGGAGTCCATGGGTGTGGCCATCACTTTGCATTCCAATATATTGAATCTCTTCAATATCTCTATACTTTGTCTGGTTGAGAAATACTCCTTCTGAACTTTGCTATACTCCCAGACCTAGGAAATAATGCATTAACCCAAGGTCTTTCATCTCAAATTCTTTTGCTAGTTTCTTCTTACTTTCCATGATCTATTTCTCATTCTCTGTTAAGAATAAGTCATCCACATATAGTAATAGAATGACAGGCTCATCTTCTACAACCTTGTAGGAAAGGTTAGGACCGACTTTACTCTTGGAAAATCCCATGCTCATCAGGAAACTATCTATTCTTCCATACCAAGCTCTGGGAGATTGCTTCAGGCCATAGAGAGCCTTCTTCAACTTGCATACTTGATTCCATTTGTCTTCAACTTCAAATCCTCGTGACTATTCGATGTAAAACTCTTCCTCAATCATACCATTAAGGAAGGCTTATCTTTACTTCATCATGGAAGAAACTACCATGATAGTTTTGAAGGAAGTGTACCTTGCTTCCTAGAGTAAGTGTCTATTCAGAATTAAATCCCTCTTTCTGATAGAAACCTCTAGCCACAAGTCTTACCTTACTTTTATCAGCAACATATCTTATCTTGCAAATCCATTTGGAAGATACCACATTCTTGCTTTCTGGTTTGAGTACTATATCCCAAACAACATTCTAGTATCATAACATCTTCTATGAGTTTGTCTTCTCAGGTCATCAACATATCCTAGTCTTCTGCATTCAACCTTGAAGGTTGGAACCCACTTTACTCTTGGTAAAGTCTCGATCCATCACGAATTTATCCATCATGTCATACCATGTCGAACTCAGATATAATTTTCTGTAGTCACTCCCCCTGTTGTGGAGTATTATCTTCCCTCTTCATTATGTACAGGTGGTTCTATGCTTGATATATACTGGTCAATAGAGTATGTCATGTCATAGTCTATTCTTTCTGAGGAAAATCACGAACCTTG
>LPNX010041141.1:358462-410598 GCA_001517045.1 Pseudotsuga menziesii
AGAGGTCAAATACTTCCATGCTTGGAAGTTGTCAACTTTACCAAGTTTATCATCAAGATAATGTGATAGATCACTTTGAAATGAGAACCTCAAATGCAAATAGCAAAAGATTAGATCTTACCGATTTGAGGTGTCCGTCCTGCTTCCAGAGCTAGCTGATCTAGTGTTTGTCAGAGAAACCCTAATTTTCAAAACTTGGAATATTTAAGATTTGATTGGATATAAATATATATCTCTTCAAATGGAGCTGTCTAATGTACTCCTTTTCTGAAAACAGCGGAGGGAAGCTCCTGGAACAGGAAGCCCTAGTTTTCCAATTTCTTCTGCAGAAATGCCTATCACTGTTTCTGTGATATGTCCAAATATAATGCTCCTATGTGTCTGAAATTTCGTACTGAGGTAACCTCACCTGTCCTTGATCCAAAAACATAGGTTTCATCAGAATTTTTTTCACCAATTTGTATTTATGATCCTTTTCCCACGGTGACCTGTTACAGGACTGTTCAGAACAGTGAAGTTGTATAGACCGCCACATGTCACTATTTCATCTTATGGTTCTGAAATTCAGACCACAGAAATTACAGTCCATGATATTGTTGGAAAATCTTTAGGAATTCAATTTGGACCTCTGTAGACCAAGCTATAGCAATGTTCCCCAGGTGGCCTATTTAGGGATGAATTCTGGAAGAGGCTAGAACCCTGACTTGGAGGGATCATATCTCCCAAAATATAGCGCTTCTAAGGCTAGATTTGGGATACAGTGTGCATCAGGAGTTTAGATTCATCCTCTACATTTTTTATCTCCTGAACCTTCTTCAATATCGGGATATAGCGAATGTACCAAAACTTAGCAGTTTTAGTATTTAGGGTTTTTCTAGCTCGGGGTCAAACTAGGGTTTGACTTTTCTGGAGTTTCACCCAACCAAAAAACTTGATCCAGGTCTATAGAATTCTATTTTGATGAGGAGAGAAATCCTATGCTGGGCTCACTCAAAAATTCTTCTTCTGCAAGAAGCCCTAATTTCCCGCACCGAAAACTGAAAATACCTGGAATCGAATTCCGCTTCGACAGAAAGATGCGCCCTTCAATGGAGAGTCAGCCTAGCCTTCTTTTGCTGATCAATTGTGGAGAGAGAACCAAAAAATATGAAGACCTAGATTCTATATCTGCACAATGTCTTCTTTTCAGGGTGGCTCTGATACCATGCTAAATTTTCATATGCTTAGCTAAGACATTAGTATTTCATTTCATTTTCATGATAAAAGCATATAAACAGGATCACTGAAAGATAGACAAGCACAACCATAAAAAAGGAACACAAATATTTATCCTGGGAAAACCCTAAAGGGAAAAACCCAACAAAAGCTTCCTCAAAATAGATGCCCCAAAATGATAAAAGATAAAACCAGCAAGGAGATCAAAGCCTGGTCCTCCTCCTTCTCCAGCTACTTCTCTTCTCCACTAATGCGCTACACAAGTGAGAGTGTGTGTGTCTCAAATGAGGAGCACTACACCTCTATTTATATTCATCCGTTCACTTAAGTTAACTCATTTGACATGTAGGCTTGAGTTAAATCATGTAGGCTCGAGTTACACATGTAGGCTCAAGTAACCACACTGGGGTGCTGATGACCCACCTTTACAATTAGAGGGGACTACCTCATGACTCTTATTAGTTCTTCCGATTAGGAGCATCGGGGTACGATGTAATACAAGTGGTTCTCCTGGTAGGACCATCGGGGACCACAAAAAGATACATATAGAATATTCTTCGAAGTTACAATATTTCAACAACAAAGCCATTGACCAGAGTGAAGTTTGAGTACTTCAGGGAGAAGCTTGGTGTTCTCCAGATCGAGGTTCCCTCCAAAGGGAAATGATGAGACCTATAGCCATTCTGACATGGTGAGAGGATTAGGTTCCTTCCATGGTCAGATGTAGGGGCTGAGCCATTCTGTCATGGTGAGAGGATTTGGTTCCTTCCATGTCATATGTGAATGCTAATCCATTCTTATGTGACTATAGGATTGGTTCCTACATGATCCGATATAAGTGTTGAATGCCATTCTTGGAATGGAGGAACCTAGTCAGTTACCAGGAATACTCAATCTGGGACTGAGGTCCATTTTGATATGATTGTGGGATGTAGTCTTACATGATCAGATGTGAGTGCTGATCCATTTTTATGTGACTGTAGGATTGGTTCCTACATGATCAGATATAAGTGTTGAATGCCATTCTTATAATGGAGGCACCTGGTCAGTTACCAGGAATACTCAATCTGGGACTGAAGGTCATTCTGATATGACTGTGGGATGTAGTATTACATGATCACATGTGAGTGCATGGCTATTCTGATGTGATTGAGGGATGTGTTCCCACTTAATCAGATAGAAGGGCTGATTCCATTCTCTGGAAGAATGAAGGCACCTAGTCAGTTACCAGGAATCCTTAGTTTGGGACTAAGAGCCCTTTCGATGCGATGTTTTTAAACATGGTTGAATGTAAGTGTAGAGCCTTTCTAACAAGATGAGATCAGATGTAAGTGCAGAGCCTTTCTGACAAGATGAGGTTGGATGTAAGTGTAGAGCCTTTCTAACAAGATGAGGTCAGATGTAAGTGAAGAGCCTTTTCGACAAGATGAGGTCGGATGTAAGTGCTGAGAAATTCTAGCGCGATATGTTTACACATGGTTAGATGTGAGTGCTAGGCCTTTCTGACAAGATGAGGTCAGATGTGAGTGTTGGGCATGCCTTTCTGACAAGATGAGGTTAGATTTAAGAGCTGGGTGGGCCATTTTGACTTAGGGTCAGATACAAGCACTGAAGACCTACATGAAGGGTAGGCCTACAACCAGCATGAAAAAGGGTTGGCTCTGTAGAACTTCCTGTGACAAGAAGAATCGAGAGAAAACACCATTATGAGATAGCACCGATGATGATGATTTAGACTTGGTGATGATCCATATCAAGTGATGATCCAGAGATGATGATGATCCAGACTTGATGATGATCTAGATCAAGTGATGATCTAGATTTGATGATGATACAATGATGATGATCCAGCAGTCGTGATGATCCAGATCTCATGATAAAGAAGAATTGAAGAAGAAGATGACTTAGAAGAAGACTTGAAGACGAAGGTGACTTGAAGACGATAATGACTTGAAGATGAAGATTATGAGATGATCCAATCAATATAGAGAAGAAGACCAGTGCTGAAAATTGTGTCGAAAGAATACCTTCCTAGTTAAGAGGGAGTGTTGATGTATTTTTAACTTCGGAATATATTCACTTGTATATCTTATGTCTTGTACTCCGATGTTTATTCCGAGAAGATTCTATAATGTATTTGAGTCATGTCATACCCCGATGTTCCTATCGGGAGGTTCTCTAATGTAAACAAGTCATGTCAAGTCATTGTGGGTAACCCTCCTATTGTTCAAGGGTTAAAGTCCCCGCAGTTCCGGGGAACTAGGGTTATTAGACTCTCCTAGAGAAGTCGGCCCTAGTGAGTCATTGTCAAGTCGGGAATTAGTATAAATAGAGATTGATCCTCTCTATTTAACACACACTCACTCACACTCAGTTGTAGCGCATAGTTGAGGAAGAAGAAGTTGCTGGGGCTAGAGAGAAAGAGGCTACTGCTGTCGGGATATCATCTAATTGTTTTCTGGGGCTTTTCTATTTGGTTTTGATTCTATCTCTGAGGTAGTTGAGGGGTTTTCTCCTTTATTGTTTCCCCAAGGAAAATCTTTGTGTTTATTGTCTTATGTGTTTGATTGTTGTGCTTGTTATTTTCTCAGTTAAGATCCTAAGTTAATGCTAGCTTAAATGATAAAAATCTAACATTGTTTCTAAAAAATTTCTTTTCTTGAATACATATCAATTATAAAATCTCACCAATGTTTCATTTTATTTTATTTGTAGATTTCGTTATCAAATAGATTTAAGCACATTGCAATCAAGAATCAGTTGAACGTAAAAAGTTATACAAACATCGCAAGAAGTGTTATGATCATCTTCCATGTAGACTATGTAACATTTTTGTAACAGTTGTCCAATGCTCATTAAATTATGTTTTAAACCTTTGACATATTAAACATCGGGCATAGTCTTTTTCTCCCCCTATCTGGTTAGAATCCTAATAGTACCTTTTCCTAGAACAATGACTTGGATATTATTTCCAAGTGTGACATCAGTTTGAACTTATTTGTCTAGATTGGAAAATAGATTTAACTTGTCAGTCATATGATTGATACAACTTGAATATAAATACCATATGTCACATGGAATTTCTTGGACAACATTGCATTCAATTGGGGATGCACATGCCAAAAAAATTGCGATGGTCAAAGTGCTAGTGTTGCTTGACTAGTTTTGACCTTGTTTTCCTTCGTCATACTGCTCCTTTCTGCATTCATATGCAAAATGTGCAAATTTATTAAAATAAGGACACAATATGTTTTATTTATCAAACTTGTGACCAATTGGATGACTAGGGTTAGTATTTTGACCTCTACCAACAATATTTGCAGGACTGTTATTGTGTCTTTCTCTGGAAAAACTTCTTCCTCTGCCTCTAGAATTAAATCTCCCCCTTCCTCTTTCACAGAGTATAGATGATCATTCTACAAATGAAACTTCTAATGATGTGTTTGATATACTAATTCTATGTTCATGATTGATGAGTGAGTCTTGCAACTCATCAAAGGTAAAATTGTTCAAATCTTTGTTTTCTTCCAAAGTCACAACCAAAGATTCAAATTTTTGGGGAAGAATTCTAAGCTCTTTTTCAACAACCCGTATGTATTCTATATTTTCAACATGAGATTTCAATTCAATAATCATACTAATGAATCAATTATAAAATCATTCAACTGAATCTATATCTTTCATTGACATAGATTCAAAATATTTCTCTTATAAGAATCTGCAATTTAGAAGTCTTTACCTTGTCCAAATCTTGATAAGAAGTTTCCAGCGTGTCCCATGATTCCTTAGTTTTCTTCACATTTCTATTCTTAGGAGTATACTTTCATGCATGACTTGATGCATGTAGAACAAATCCTTTCCATATTTATTCCTTTGTTCCCTCAAAGCATCCTTCTTAGCTTGTGTGAGATTATTATATGTTGTCTAATATCCTAGTTTAGTATATCCATTTTGGACTATTTCCCATACATATTGACCTTTGAACATAGCCTTCATATTTTGAGACCAATAATCATAATTCTTTCCTGAAAAACATGGAGTTTGAAGACTTGGCATTTGTGCACTAGAAGTGGAAGCCATTTTTTAATTTCGATTTTTATTAGAAAATTGATTTTCCCTTTTTTAAGACAAGGTTACTTTCCTAAACCCACTCTCGGAAATAAGAACTATGTAGTTAAAAAATTCTATCTTTCTTTTATTTTTAAAACTTAGACCTCCATAAGTTTTGTCCAACTTAGAAAACAAAAAATTCGACCAAATTAACTTCGACGGATCAACTTGGCTAGTATACTTCAAAGGAATTTATTTCAATTAAGTTGACTCGAACTTGGTTTTACTTCGACGAAATGTTACAACGACTAGATTGAATTCAATAGGTTTACTCTAACCAAATTAACTCAAGATATTTTACTAACTTTGACTTACATCGACTAGTTTACCTCGACGAGTTTTCTTCGACTAGACTTAACTTTTACTCACTTACCTTGATGGACTTATGACACTGACAAGTTTACCTCGAACAAATTAACTCGACCATTTTATGGACTTATGCCTTGACCACTTTTGATTTGACATACTTTTAACTCTGGTAACTTGAACGGTTTACAGACTTATGCCTCAAGCACTTTTGATTCGACATGCTTTTAAATTCGGCCAATTCTCACTTCTACAACTTTGTAATATAGAAAAGGTTATATTGGTATATTGAAATATATAATTCACTTCAACGTGAAAGACTCATTTTTATACTGCAGTAATTTAAACTAACATCAAATCGACTATATTATGACAAGTTGACTATACCAAAATATTAAAATGATATTTGTGTCGAAATTACTCTAGGGTTAAAATATACCAAAATTTTAAAATGAGATTTGTGCCGAAACTACCCTGTGGTTAAAACTAGACTTTTACATAGTGAAATATGAAGGATTCTTTATTTCTTTTTTCAACTGTAAATGTTAAAACCATTCACACAAGTAATTATGAAGAAGATTTGTGACATAGATATTGTTGAGAATAAACACATAAAAATTATAGTATTATTGTTAGATTTTTAACATTTAAGCTAGCATTATCTTAGGATCTTTAACTGAGAGAATAACAAGCACAACAATCAAACATAAGAGACAATAGACACAAAGATTTTTCTTGGGGAAACCATAAAGGAGAAAACCCCTCAAATTCCTCAGAGATAGAATCAGCACCAAAAGTTAAACCCAAAAACAGTAAGATGATCTCCCAACAGCAGTAGTCTCTCTCTCTCTTGTCCTAGCTTCTTATTCTCTCCCAGTTATGTGCTACAACTGAGTATGAGTGAATGTATGACAAATAGGGAGGCTCACTCTCTATTTATACTAATTCTTGACTTGACAATAACTCACTAGGGCCCACTTCTCTAGGAGAGTCTAATAACCCTAGGGCCCCACAACTGCGGAGACTTTACGCCTTGATTAATAAGGAGGGTTACCCACTATGACTTTACATGAATTTTTTACATTATTGAATCTCCTAATAGGAACATCGAGGCATGACATGACTCAATTACATTACAAATACTTCCTGGAATAAACATCGGGGTAGAATACATAAAATTTACAAGTGAATACATTCTGAAGTTACAAATACATCAACACTCCCTCTTAACTAGGAAGGTATTCTCTCAACACAGTTTATCAGCATGGATCTTCTTCTTTGTATCATCTGGATCATCAAGTTATCTCCATATTTAATTCATCTTCATATTCAAGTCATCTTCATTACTGGATATGGATCATCATTGGATCTAGATCATCACTTGATCTGGAACATCACAGGATCTAGATCACCTCTAGATTTGGATCATCTCTGCTAGATCATCATCCCAGGTGTTATCTCTCGATTCTTCTCATCATAGGAAGCTCTATAGATCTAGCCCTTTTTCATGTTGGTTGTAGGCCTAGCCTCTAGGTAGGTCTTCTTCAATGCTTATATTTGACCCTAAGTCAGAATGGCCCGCCCAACACTTACATATGACCATGCGAGGAACACATCCAACATACATTCTAGAAAGGCACACCCAACACTCACATATGACCATTAGAGGAACCAATCCAGTCATCTATGTCAAAAAGGCCCAGCACTCACATCTGACCATGAGAGGAACCGATCCAGTCATCTATGTCAGAAAGGCTCTGCACTTGCATTTGACCATGCGAGGAACCAATCCAGCATATATGTCTAAAGGGCTCTGCACTTACATCTAACCATGCAAGGAACCAATCCAACATGTCATAAGGGCTCTACAATTACATTTGACCATGCGAGGAACCAATATAGCATGTCAAAAGGGATCTATACTTACGTTTGATCATGTGGGAACACATCCCATAGTCACATCAGAATGGCTCTGCACTTACATCTGATCATGTGGGAACACATCCCACAGTCACATGAGAATGGCTCTGCACTTACATCTGATCAGGTGGGAACACATCCCAAAGTCACATAAGAATAGCTCTCAGCTCTAGGCTGATTATTCTTGGTAACTAACCAGGTGCATCCATTCTCCCAGAGAATGGCCTTCAGCACTTATATCTAATCATGTGGGAACACATCCCTCAATCGCATTAGAATGGATCTGCATTGATCATGTGGTAACACAACCCATAATCATCTTAGAGCATCTCTTCACTTACATCTAAGCAGGGAAGGAACCAATCCTCTCACCATGTCAGAATGGATCACAGACTTATCACTTCCCCTTGGAAGAAACGTGGAAGAAACCTCGATCTTGAGAACACCAAGCTTCTCCCTGAAGTACTCAAAATTCACTCTAGCAAATGGCTTGGTTAACACATCAGCTATCTGCTCATTCATTGCAACATACTGAAGCTTGACTACTCCTCTCTGCACCATATCCCTAATATAGTGATATTTGATCTCGATATGCTTCGAATTGTCATGGAACACCAGGTTCTCCGATAACTTCACACAACTCTGGTTGTCGCAATATATACAAGTAGCATCCAATTGGAAATCAAACAAATCAAATAGTAGCTTCCTCAGCCATACTGCCTCACAACTAGCTGAACAAGCTGCAACATACTCTACTTCAGTTGTACTCAGTGCCACGCAAGGCTGCTTCTTTCTAAACCAAGAGATCACACCTGATCCCATACTGAAGCAGCACCTTGAAGTGCTCTTCCTGTCGATGGCATTGCCTGTCCAATCTGAATCAACATAACCCTCTATGTTAATCTTTTGATTCGCCTCATCATTTGATCCCATAATCAACTATACCCTTTAGGTACCTCAGAATATGCTTTGCAGCAATCAAGTGAACATGTCTAAGATGTGTCATGAACTGGCTCAATGTGTTCATAGCAAAGCAAATATTTGGTCTCATATTCATCATGTGCATCAAGGACCCAATCATCTAACGATACATCATAGCATCAACTGTCTCTGATGAAGCATCACTTAGAAGCTTCATGTTCAATGCCATAGGTGTGGTCATGGCCTTGCAGACCATCATCCCGAATCTCTTTAGGATCTCTATTGCATACTTCCCTTGTCCAAGGGATATTACATCCGCATTCTTCCACACCTCCATTCCTAGAAAATAGTGCATCATACCCAATTCCTTCATCTCGAACTCGGTAGCAAGATTCCTCTGTTTATCAGCAATCAACCCATATTCACCTATTACAAATAGGTCATCTACATACAGTAGGAGTATCATTGGGTTCCCTTCTTCAACCTTGTAGTAAAGGTTGGAATCTGCTTTACTCTTGGTAAATCCCAAACTGGATAGGAAGCCATCAATTCTGTCGTACCATGTCCTAGATGCCTGTTTCAAACCGTACAGGGCTTTCTTCAATTTACACACATGAGACTCCTTGTCATGTGTCTCAAAACCAAGTGGTTGCTCCACATACACTTCCTCTTCTACTACATCATTCAAGAAAGTCTTAACATCCATTTGGTGCATCTTCCATTTCATTAATGTAGCCAGAGTGAGTAAGTACCGATATTATGGAATTGTATCTGGCTATAGGTGCAAAAGTCTCTTCATAATCTATCCCCTCTTTCTGGGAGAATCCACGAGCCAAAAATCATGCTTTATGTTTCTCTATGCTACCATCTGTAGCATGCCTGATCTTGTAGAGCCATTTGGAAGTCACAATTGACTTCCCCTCTGGTCTTAGGATAACATCCCATACATCATTCTTCATGATCGACTGGTACTCTTCGATCATAGCATCCTTCCATTCTTTCTTCGATGTCCCTTATTCATAGTTGGAAGGTTCTTTATCAATGAAGTCACATGATAGTGCTACATAGCCGGAGTAGGACCTGGTTCTTTTCCTCTCTCTGTGTACTTCTTCGGGAGCCCCATATCTTTTTGCACCTTGGATAACCTCTCGTACCCATGCAGGTTTCCTCTTGTTAGGATTCTTCTCTTGGGGTGGATCTACATGTTCCTAGGGTTCTTCTATTTCTCTATATTCATCTTGATTTGCATCATTCATAGTTGTATCTTGAATTTTGGGTGCTTATGTTTCTTTAGAGTCTTCAACTGGTCTCTTTCTAGACTTGTTGTAGGATGAATCTTTGTCGGATGTTACATCTCTACAAATGTCTATCTTCTTGAATCCTGGGAAGTATATTCTGTGATCTTTCAATATTTTAGAGTATCCAACAAATATACCCTTCTTTCTTGAAGTATCTAACTTTGTCCTCTTTTCTTTTGGAATGTGTATGTACACTGGACAACCAAATATTCTGAGATGGCTGATTTCTAGTTTCTTGCCAAAGAAGACTTCTTCAGGTGTCTTGTTCTCAAGTACTTTATGCGGAGTATGGTTCTGTACATACACAGTTGTTCTAGCAGCTTCTGCCCATAGATGCATACGAAGATCTTGATCATGAAGCATTGCCCTTGCAGCTTCCATAATCATTCTATTCTTTCTTTCTGCAACCCCATTCTGCTGTGGATTATATGGACTGGTTAACTCCCTCTTAATCCCTGAATCTCTACAGAGTTCTTTGAATTCATTTGATGTCAATTCTTCACCTTTGTCTGATCGAAAGGTCTTGATTTTATTTTCTGTATGATTCTCGATCAAGGATTTGAACTCTTTCAACTTGCTGAATACTTCATCCTTGTTTTTCATGAAATATATCCATGTCTTCCTAGAAAAATCATCAATGAAAAAAACATAGTATACATACCCACTTAATGAGCTGGATGAAATTGGATCACATACATCGGAGTGAATGATTTTAAAGATTCCTTTTGCTTTGATTTCACTACTTGGAAATGTCTTCTTTGTATTCTTTCCCTTCGCATATCCTTTGCAAACTCCATCATGTTTTACCTGTATTTATGGAAGTCCTTCGACAACTTTGCTTGCAAGTGGTAGTGCTCTATGGTGTACATGTGCAAGCCTTCTATGCCAAAGTTCATTTGGATCTACTGATTCATGAACCAAGGCTTGTTCTAGTTGGCCGTTCAATTTGTATAATCCTCCCTCTTGTTCTCCAATTACTGTTGCATCATCAATAGTCTTTCCTGTTGGCCACATGAGGACTTGGCCATCTACAAATGCAACCCTCATGCCTTTTGCATCCAATGCTGATATGGAGAGAAGATTCTTCTTTAGTCCTGGTACAAACAAGACATCCTTCATTTTCATAGACTTTTCAGAGTCTATCTTGTAGGAGGATTCACCACTACCTTTTATGGGATATTGGTAGTCATCCCCAAGTTTTACCTTATGGGGTGAATTATGTTCGGCTAGTTTCACAAAGGATTCCTTGAATCCTGTCATGTGCTTGGAAGCCCCACTATCAATAAGCCAATATTTGCTTCCATGTGTGACAGTTCCCGCGAGGGTGGAGATCAGAACATATTCTTCATCACTTGAAGAGTCTTCATTTTCTTGTTTTACTCTTTTTCTGGGAGGATCATCATCCTCTGCAGTGTGAGCATGATGTATTCTTTTGTAGTTCTTATTCTTCTTAGAACCATTCTTATTCATGGAACAATTTATAGAAAAATGTCCTCTTTCATCACATGTATAGCATCTGAATTTGGATAGATCCTTGTTTGTTTTTAAAGAATTATCTTTCTGGTGAGAGTGCTTACAAATTGGAGATGATGATTGTCCCTTCTGCTTTTCTTGGAGTGTACTACGAGATATTGATCTTCATTTTCCATCTTTTCTTCTCGAGCTACTATTCGAGCTTCTTATTGTGAGAATACTTCCCACAGTCTACTAAACTTGATTAGCTTCTTTCTAGCATAGGGAGGCCATTCAAGGTGGTCATCACAATTTCTGCATTCTCTACTTTTTCATCCATTGCTTTAAGTTGTTCTTTGATCTGGGAGACCCTTGTAAAGTATGAATGTATGGTCTCCTCATTCTGGATCTTCACATTCTTCAACTGGTTTCTCAAAGTCATCTTCTGGTTTATGTTCTTCCCTTCAAACAATTTGGTCAAGGCATCAAACATAGCTTTAGGTGTCTTTAAGGAGGACACCTATGGTATGAGGCGATTCTTGATTGAATCAACAATAATCCTCTTAGCCATGACCAATTTCTTCTTGTGTAAGTCTTTAGCCTCATCTCCCTCTGGAACTGGAAGCTCTTCGGTGATGTAAGAGTCCAACTCATTTTCTTCCAAGACCAAGGAGATCCTATACTTCTAGGCTCGGAAGTTATCAGCTCCCTCAATCATTTCATCAAGATTGGTATGATGAGACATCTTAACTGAGAACCTCAAATGGAAATACAAAAGATTTAGATCTTACCAGGTCAAGATCTCGAAACTGGATCTGGAGCTGAATTTCTACAAAGGTGGTTCAGGAGCAGATTAGGGTTTGACTTTCTCGGAGTTCTATCCAACCAAAAAATTTGATCTTGATCTCTAAACTTCAATTTTGGGGAGGATATCAATCCAGGCCTCGACTCACTCAAAAATTTCACTTATGTGGAAAGCTCTAATTTTCGGCAACAGTGTCGAGTCAAAAACTGAAAATACTCATAATCAGATTTTGCTTTGATAGAAATATGCACCCTAGAGAGGAGAGTCAACCCAACCTCCTTTTTTTGAAAATATGTGGATATAGATCCAAAAAGTACGAAGCCTTAGTTTTCGCAGCTGCACAGTGTCTTCTTCTCAGGTTAGCTCTGATACCATGTTATGTTTTTAACATTTAAGCTAGCATTATCTTATGATCTTTAATTGAGAGAAGAACAATCACAACAATCAAACATAAGAGTCAATAGACACAAATATTTTCCTCGGGGAAACCATAAAGGAGAAAACCCCACAACTTCCTCAGAGATAGAGTTAGTACCAAAAGTAAAACCAAAAAATGGTAAGATGATCTCTCGACAACATTAGTCTCTCTCTCTTGTCCCTACTTCTTCTTCTCTCTCAGTTATGCGCTACAACTGAGTATGAGTGAATTTATGATAAATAGAGAGGCTCACTCTCTATTTATACTAATTCCCGACTTGATAGTAACTCACTAGGGCCAACTTCTCTAGGAGAGTCTAATAACCCTAGGGCCCCACAACTGTGGGGACTTTACCCCTTGATCAATAAGGAGGGTTACCCACTATGAATTTACATGAATTGTTTATATTATTGAATCTCCTGATAGGAACATCGGGGCATGACATGACTCAATTACATTACAGATACTTACCGGAATAAACATCGGGTACAATACATAATAATGCAAGTGGATACATTCCAAAGTTACAAGTACATCAACAATTATATATTACCCGACTGAAAGCTTACATAGACTTTGAAATTTACTTCAAGAATTTTTCCCCATTCAAAGAGCTTAGGATTTCAATACATTCCAAAGCAATGAGCTTTTTCTCTCTACCACATCTCAGACTTTGTCTTCTTCTCCTTTCTCTCTTACTCTGTTCTTCTTCGGGAAACTCTATTTTTCCTTCTTCTTCAACTACTTATACGCAAACTTAATTTCAGCTTCTTTTGTAAGCTACCAACTACCATTAAATACTGTTATTAATTCATGACTATAAATATTCCAAACATATTTTACTTGCATAGAAAATACATGGCTGAATAAATACAAGGAAGCGGGTGCACCATATTTCTGACATATTTATTGGCAGTTCTGTACATCTACGGACTTCCGGCTGGAATTTGATGGTCATCAGCTAATAATTAATTTTCTTCAACAATTCCTTCATAAAAAAATTTGAATATTATTCGTCGATAGGTGACTTTAGTCAACTTTGCACCCTCAGCTCGATTGCCCTCTTTTAATCCTCCATTAATGACGGGTGGTGGGGATGAACTTGCTTGGAATATTCATATAAAAGGATTCTTCTAGCTCAAATATTCTCATGGAATTATCATTCTACAGAAGACCATAGTGTATCCCTGCCTCTTCAAGGGGTTTATGCTTTGATTAGTTTGGATGGAGATGGGTTGGAAAAACTCTAGCGTACTCCATCGTTGTTACCACTGGTTCTTAGTTCACTTGGTAAAATTTTACCTTCGACAAAGTTTGCATTTGAATTCCATTTTCTCGGCCCTTTTCTATGGGTTATTCTAATCACGTTTTTTCCTTTTTGACTTGGGATGAACTTTGGTTTCTAGTTTCCCCATTTGTATTTGGGGCTATTTAAAGGTATGCAATCCCCATTGCAACAACCAATAGGGTTATCCCATGCAACCACCATGTGGAGAAATTGTTCATTTATCCCATGCAACCACCATGTAGAGAAATTGTTCATTTGATATTCATCTTGAAATTTAATAGTCTCTATGACTAGCTACCATGTGAGAGTAGGATTCAACTTGACCCTCTCCACAATCGATATATGAATTCTTGGGAAGTGGGGGAAGAGTTGCGACATTCAACTTGAGCTACTACACAGTAAGAAATTTTCTTTTCTTTTATTTTGGAGTTGCGACACACTATAACTTTTGGGAAACCCTAAGAAATTTTTTTTTCTACAATTCTAGTTTTGTGCTTCTCCATTGTGCCTTTCTCATTAAAGTTTGTCATATACAACCATATAACTCTAATGCTTGTCTTTTCTGCTGGAAGATATAAAAGATCCCATGGGTTATTTATTTCAATGGCTTCTGCTTTTTTATTCATTGCCCAAACCCACTATTCTTCCTTTACTTCTTTACTTCTTCAAAATATACTAGTTAACATGCCATAAAAGCAAAAGGACTTGGTTCATGTATTGATCTATCGACTCTAACTCCTTCATTTTTAGGATTTCAAAGTCCCTTCTCAAAGTTCGTAGTTTCAACTTTCACTCTCTTCACTTCGATGTTGTGTTGATAGTTGTTCTGCAAGATATATTTCGAAGTTTTAGAGAACTTTGTAACATAAATCTTCAGGAAAATGGTTTCATCAAAAGCACTATGTATGAGATGCAATACCTTTGCATTCTTTGCTATATGTTCTTTTAACTAAATCCATCTAGTTATGCATCATGTCTTGTTCAATTTTTCTATTGTCGGTTATCTATACCCAAGAGAAACATAATCCCAAACGTTGTAAGCTTCAAACAAAGTCATCATTTTTATCAGCCATACTTCATAGTTCTTTCTTATAAGGGGTAGAATCTAGGTAACGGTTTGACTGATTGAAGGCATTTTCTTCTTCCAAAACTTGGGATTTTGCAGAAAAAAAAATGCTATTTAAAAGGATGCCATTCCCTTTTTCTTTGAATGTATGTGAATAGAATGCATAAAACGACGTAGATGATGTTTTGCGAAACTATCGCTTCCCCTAGATAGATTGTGAGAGATAATCTATCTTTATTGCTCTGTCAACTACTGAGATGGGGGTGATAGTTCTCTCTATATTGTCATCCCTCCCTTAGAACTACCGTTTTGCGACCTTAGTGCTCCTTGTGCATGGAGAGATCACGATAACCCTTCTCTATTTATTCAATGAATGACACCACAACAATATCCCTTCCTTTCCTTTCTTTTCACGTTTCCCCTTGCAAGTTGTTGAATTTTATTTATGTCATACTTCACTTGATGGAAAAAGAAGGTTCTAGTCTCTTTTTTGTAGTTTACTCTCATTTTTTTGAAGAGTCTGAAGCCTACTCTAATACTTAGTAAAGTTTCAAAGCATAGGAAAATCAATACACCAAAGCCTATGGAGCATCCTTCGCTTTTCTCAATGTTACTTTCTAAGTATAGATAATACAAAATTTGACAAGTCTCAATCTAAATGCATAACCAACACTAATCTTGACTACGCAAAATACTGAATCATAATGTCTAATGCGAGTAATTAGGATATTCAACAATGACCACCTTAATATTGCCCAACTTTTCTTACCAGTTAGATTTTCCCTTCTATGTGTATATAAGGGGAATTTCATTTCTCTAATTTAAAAAAACGTTTTGATAAGAAAGATGTCTATCAGCTTAAAAGTTTTTTATATAAAAATCTTTTTTTAATTTAAATTATATTTTTTAATATATAAATAAATTCAACATCTTCAAATATCTCAACATTATATAAATAACTAAACACCACTTATATGTAAGCTACCATAGTCTGTACTTAATACTCCACAACTTTTTCTACATTTCAGAGAGTACATGAGATATGTCCCAAAAAAAACATGAATGTGAATTTTACAGGTCCGAATGTATAAAAAGAATTGCCATTTCTCTAATTTATAATTTAAGAGAACATATTGAAAACAAAGGTGACAGAATTGTCATTTCTCTAATTTAAGAGAACATATTGAGAACAAAGGTGACTTAATGCCACACCACATTTAATGCTACCTTGTTCAGTAGTTAATATTCCGCATTTTTTCCTACATTTCAGAGGAAACAAGATTAACATTTGAAAAGACATGTCCTCCAAAGAGTCATAAACGTGAATTTTACAGTTGAGAATGTATAGACTGGAATGTGGTTTCTCTAATTTAAGAGAACATCCTGAGAAGAAAAGATGAGGCAAATGCCATTCCATATGCCAATAGGACAAACGCTGAAAAAGGGTACAGTAACAGTAACGTTGTCGTCTTTGAACAGAATATTTCTCTCACGGAATTGAAACCTTTAATTATTTTGTGACTACCTTCCATGCTAGCCGAGATCGAGATCGAGATCGAAGTATTTATGTAATGTTCTAGAGAAATGCATGTTGCAATTAGTTGGCTGCATACTTTTCGCTTCTTATACTAATTAGATTTCCAGGAAAAACTGCGATACTAAGAACTGTGCAGTTAAAAAATTTCAAGTTTTGTTTACTTTTTCGAACTTCGACTTTGACAAGTTTTGTAGACCAAATTAACTTGGATGGATTAACTTGGCTAGTTTACTTTGACACCTTTTACTTCCACGGTTTTACTTCCATAAGTTCTTACCTCAACGAACTTTTACACCGATTGGATTGAATTTAAAAGTTTTCTTCAACCAAATTAAATTGACATCTTACACTGACTTTGACTGACATCGACCGGTTTACCTCGACGGGATTGAGTTTAAAAGTTTTCTTCAACCAAATTAAATTGACATCTTACACTGACTTTGACTTACAGTTTACCTCGACGGGTTTGAAGTAAGGTTTTACTTCAACTAGACTTAACTTTTACGGACTTACCTCGACGCCCTTATAGCACTCACAAGTTTACTTCGACCAAATTAATGCAACTGTTTTAAGGACTTATACCTCAACCACTTTGTTTCTGTCCTTTGTTTCTGACAGAATTTGACCAATTCTCACTTGTACAACTTTATAATTAAAAAGGTTATATTGGGTTCCACAATGTGTTGCCTCTCAAGCTGCAACATGGATAATTCAGCAGCTTTGAAGCTGCAACATGGATAATTCAGCAGCTTTGATACGCAAGATCCTCACACCTTTCAACTATCTTGATTGGAGAGCTGATATGAAGATTGTATTACGCAACAAAGGTCTGTAAAGGGTCACCATGGGAAAGGAGGTCAAACCCCAACAACCTCTTGAGAAATCGCATTATCTAAGCCAACTCGATGAAGCATTTGGCTTCATGTGCATTCAACAAGTTATACAACTTGACAAGAACACGTCATTGTTCTCGTTTTTTGGGGCAGTCAATTTAAGTAGCTGTTTTTTCTTTAGTTTCAAAAGATGTGTATATTGGTAGCACCATTTTTCATTTCGAGCCAATTTTTTTAGATTTTCAAACTTCTTCGTCATAAAAAAACTATAAACAAATTTTCAAATTTTAGAAAAAATATACATTTAGTATCTAGTTACAATGCAAAAACATACACATTTTTGAATTTTTTTTAACATTAGAAGCTAATAAGAATGCAAAACAGATACATTTTTGGAATTTTTTCCATTAAACAATTCTCTTAAATAACTCATTTTTTGGGCAAATTTGAAAAAAAAAAGACATTTCAAACCATTTTTAACCTATTGTCAATTATTTTGTGTAAAAATGATATTATTTAGCATTATTTTCCATAAAATGATGATTCACATAAACTCAACAAAAAGTATACCATATATTTGTAAATAACATATGAAAAAAAGAAAATAGTTATTCTCAAAATAAAATCTTAAGTGACAACATTATATAAATATATTATCAAAAACTTGTCAAGTTTGGCATTTTCCTCAATGACATGAAACTAATCGAGAATATCATGCAGACTAAAATCTAAGTTTTCCATTTTCCTCAATGTCATGAAGCTAATCAAGAATATCATGCAGACCAAAATCTTCATCGAAATTGACATTTTCTACAGCTTGGCTCTCTTCGTGGACCTCATTGTTTTCTGCGATTCAGTCTTCTACTTTTGCGAAATGTCCAAAGTGATCATTTCCAAACATCCCTTTTAATGTTGGTTGAGGATCTTTTGACATCTTTGCCACAAGTGATTGACGAAATTCTCATTTCTTCAAACCAACTTCCTTCATTTCATTTGGAAAAACTTTCATAGCATTAATTCTTTGCTTGATATAATTGCATTGCACTGGATCATTATCTATGGATATGCAATTTCTTCATTTTTGTAATGAGCATGTTATTGTTGTACTTAATCACCACATGCATAAAAAATAATGTTAAATAGCATAATGAAACATAAATTTAAAAAATATATATTATAGATCTAAATAATGACACTAGTTTCATATGTAATATCAGAAATATTACATGATCCCAAGAAAAAATCTAAATCCCAATCTCCTTCTTTCGAAATTGTATCTATGAGATAATTAATTAGTGCGGCTTCTGGTAGATGTTTAGAATCTCTCCTTTCAAATCTATTTCTTCATATGTCAACTTTTTAACCACAACATTATAAGTCAATATTTGACTATATTTGTCTTCACACCTTTCATTGATTAAACGAGATTCATAGGTCTCATCTTTTGTACAACATGCAAGATGTATGCTTTCAGTATCACTCATAAATGGATCATTGTTCAAGCTACGAATGTTAGGATTATGCATGTAACAAAAGTAAATAAGAATCTAATTAACTTCTGGAAAAATAAATTTCATTTCTAATTTAAAATGCTTAATAACACCACAATTATCTTACCAATACAGTTGCTTCATTGAATTTGCTTTATCCTTGAAGGTTGTTAGAACTGCTCTTCCTTTTACATCTTGTTAGTGTTTGAGCAAATATGAAGATAATTGAACTTTAAAACTTTAATCCATAATCATAGTGTAGATAAATCTCATTATTAATCCAAAGACATAAATAAATCAAATGATAGAATACATGATGTACCTTGGGAAAACCCTCCACTGATTCCGAGGATTAAAAACCCAACAAACAATATTAGAATATGATTGATAACCAACATAGAATGATTACAAAACAATAGAATATTGCTTGATAAGAGAGCACAAGAGAGGAGAGATAAAATGGAACATTGTATTGGTCTTGTCAAGTGCATAGAACTTTAATAACAGGCCAAATCCAGTCATACAAAGAAGATAGTGAACAGTTGCATCATTTAGTAACTTGTTAACACTGAGAAAATTGTTTCATCTTCTACCTTGTGCCTCCATTGACATGGTGCCAAGTTGGAAATTTGTAATTAACTCCCATATTGAAGATATGTTCCCTCCATTAATTCACTGAGTTTAACTTCCTCTAACCGAGTTGATAACTTAATGAACTAAGCAGAACTGAATCGAACTACATGTAACTGAATGGAACTAAATTTAACTGAACATAACTCAATGTAATTGAACATAACTGAATGTAACTAAACTTAAGTAGTACTTCTTCATCAGTGTCATCTTCAAAAACTACTTTGCATAAATTAGGGAGTTGATTTCTTAGTTAACTGAAACCATAGAATACATGATGTACCTTGGGAAAACCCTCCACTGATTCCGAGGATAAAAAAACCCAACAAATAATATTACAGTATGATTGATAACCAACATATAATGATTACACCACAATAGAATATTGCTTGATAAGAGAGCACAAGAGAGGAGAGATCAAATGGAACATTGTATTGGTCTTGTCAAGTGCATAGAAGTTTAATAACACGTCGAATTCAGTCATACAAAGAAGATAGTGAACAGTTGCATGTTTTAGTAACTTGTTAACACTAAGAAAATTGTTTCATCTTCTACCTTGCGCCTCCACTGACTTGGCCCCAATTTGGAACTTCGTAATTAACTCCCATACTGAAGATATGCGCCCTCCATTAATTCACTGATTTTAACTACCTCTAACCGAGTTGATAACTTATTGAACTAAACAGAACTGAATCGAACTACATGTAACTAAATGGAACTGAATTTAACTGAACATAACTGACTGTAATTGAACATAACTGAATGTAACTAAACGTAAGTAGTACTTATTGCAGTTTCATCTTCAACAACTACTTTGCATAATTTAGGGAGTTGATTTATTAAATAACTGAAACTTGGTTTATCACAACTAAGACTTAATTGATGTCTTATCAATTTCAGTTCTCTTGGAGGCATACATGGGACTTTTGAATTCTCTCTCTATCTCTATTTTGATATTAGTTATCTATGCATGGTCTATATGTGTTTCATTAATTAATCATCTATATCATATCATACTCATAAGAATTTTTATGAACCTATTATCATATGTTTTACCCTAGGTCATACAGTCATATGCTAAAGTAAATCGTTCTAGGGGTACCTAATCCCTAAAAGAGACTTGTAGCACCCGGTGACCATGAGTAGCCATACATCACATATTATATCCTCAAGACTTAATACAACATAAATCATGTGGTCTTGATACAACACAAGAACATCTTGAGTTAAGGGGAACCATCTCATAGGGTACCGTCTATGAGAATCATTTGACTTGATACGACACAAGTACAGAATTGATACAATACAAGTCTTTGACCTTAATACAACGTAAGGTCATGATATTAATATGACATAAGATCCTAGTACAAGCATATCTCCCGAATAGGACAAGGTCCTAGCTTAATACAACATAAGCTCTTTAACTTAATACAATGTAATTTAGTGAACTTAATATGACATAAGTTCCATGGAGAATATCTGAACCTAATACGACATAGATTGCAAACTTGATACAACACAAGACTCATGGGAATGACTCTCAAAGTTGTACTCTCAACACTCCCTCTCAGTGAGGGAGACATTCTATGCCATACCATGATTATCTCGGAAGTGTCAAAACTTTGTCACAGATAGAGGCTTATCACAAACTTGCAATCTTCTCATTAGTAGCTATGTATTGGAATTCACTTTACATGACCATGACTTCAATGAAGTAAAAATTCATATCAATGTGTTTTATCATAACACACATATAGGGTTTTCCAAAAAGCTTAACTATTAACACGTCATGACTATAGGCTCAAGTCTTTCACCCTAGTAGGTAGCTTCTTAGGCTACACTAGTCCTCACCATGTGGTATGATCTGCAAAACACATTGATTTTGTAGTACTCTCTGACATACATCTTAATTATGTAGTACTAGCCACAATACACTTATCTTTTGTAGTACTGGCCTCAATTTACATCGCTTATCTCAGGCTAAAACAATGGTTGGATAGTGAAATCAAATAGGTTTTCCTTGTATCAAATATAATAAGGATCCTATTATAATGTACCTCAAAGGTACTCAAACATATGCTCAGTGGTAAGCATAAAATACAACAGGTCCACAAAAATCCCAACCAACTACTTACACATAGTAGCATCATCTGGATCCAATACAGAATAAAATTTCTCTAAATTAGAAACCATATATTTTAAATCCATCACATACAACATTATAAAACAAATGTTTAATAACATGCAGAAAGAAAGTCTTATCTTTTCATTCACTCTTTAACATTTGTTGACTTGTTGAATATTCTACTACCTAGATAAGTTCTATGTGAGCTTGTCATTCTCTGTGATGTTCTTCAAGGCCTGATCACTTTCTCTGTCATCCTTCTCGTTATACTGCAACACCCCAACTACCTCTTTGAGAGGTTTAACTGTTCTCTGATAGTCCAGACTATAACTCTTTCTTGAGTATCCATAATCTCTAAGACTTTGACAATGTATCTGCTCATGTGGATTCTCTCCACAAGGTATCACAACCCCTGGCTTCCTGAGTCATGTACCTTGACTAACTGATGGGGACTTTATCTGCTACTTCCTGTGAAGACACATCATTACTCCCTTTTCAACTACAAAAGTTTTTTTATGAACTATACCAAGCTTGTCCCAGATAGAGGCTTAGTAAAAATGTTGGAAATATTGCTCATCTGTGGATATGTACCAGGTCTCAGATATAATTGACTAGAAACCTCATAAATCTTGACTGATATTCATCATGTTCTATCTAGAGAAACATATGTGATCCTTCCTTGATCACTATACTAGTCAGGATTCATATATATTTGAATCTTTATTCCATTGTTTGATACATATTGAGTTTACATATTCTTGTACCAAATATGTACCACGACACTTGCTATGTACATATCTATGCACAGACTGTAAAGCACATGACTAATCCTGGGACCTATGACTAACCAGGTTCATCTCAACTAACTTTTGAGATCTTTCAAATATGATCTAACCTTTAGATATTTATTCATATAGATGGCCATGGAATTTTAATCCATCATCCTTAAGCTCTTTAGGTTCTCTGCTGCACATTTTCCTTAACTAAGGAAAATATTATTTGGTGACTATCACACCTCAAATCATAACAATATTCTTGAATTTTTTTCTTATAATCCTTTTGAATTATGAGAATCATACAGATCTCCTTTTTTACATGAGGTACATCAACCAGTTACATTGGTTCTTCAGTAGCTAGCGAGACTAGCAACTCCCTCTCACCATGTGAATATGAGAATCATAATATGTGTCCTCCATCATAGAGACTTATGCTCATCTATATATAAATATCTTCTTTGACACATGAATGTAAATAATATATAATATCTTCAGAAGTCTTCACATCTATCAGAATATAATTAATCCATCTATTATGTCTGCTTCCCAAGAGGCATAGGAACCTCCCAAACTATTTTGATATTTTAGGCTCAACCATCTGAATGTATCCACATTCATGTGCTTATTTACTTGTAGGTACGAGAATATTAATTTTCCCTACAATGCAAATTATTCTAATGTTTAGAACCATTTCATACTCATGAATTTTAATCACATGAAATACTCTCAATATACTGATAAATATTTACCTCGTTATGTATAGATATTGACCAGCGGGTTTAACATAACCCATTCTAATATTATGTATTGGCATGAATATAAGTCCTATATCAGTCCAAATAATTCATATTGCAAAATAAATATACAGCCCTATGTCTATATCTCAGCGTGAGGTAAGCATGTAGCCCCATTAGAGGAAATTTCAACTCAAAATGGGCCTTTTAACTTTTATTCAAATTCCATGTCATCATGTGTTATCCAATGAAATTGCTTTAAATTTGAAATACCGTATAGGTCTTAAACACTTTTTTAATATAAATTTGGGGAAAGGTATCATAAAAAAAACTACTTTTGTTGTTCATATTTTTGACATATCTCCCTTTGTTTTTACTCAAATTTCAATCGGGAGAGCTCGTTGGATGCGGAATTAAATTCTGCATCCAACGAGTACTCACTCGGCATAATTTTGATGGACCCCGCTACCCCAAAAACAAGAAATACCTGAAAAAATGGAATGATGACATCATCAATACCTGGAAAAACGGAATGATGACATCATCATTCCATTTTTCAGGTATTTCTTGTTTTTGGGGTAGCAGGGTCCGTCAAAAGTATGCCGAGTGGGTACTCGTTGGATGCATAATTTAATTCCGCATCCAATGAACTCTCTGGATCGAAATTTGAGTAAAAACACGGGGATATATGTCAAAAATACAAACAAAAAAGTAGTTTTTTTCTTTTCTTCCTCCAAAATTAATAAATATTATTTTGTTATTTTAACTATTATTTTATTAGTTCATTTTAGGAGGCCCATTTTGAGTTGAAATTTTTTCTAATGTCTATTTGGCCAATCATGTAGTCCTATGTCCATAGCTTATGTAGCAATCATTTAGCCCTAAATATCATGTCTTATGAAGGATTTTTTCAGCCATATATCAGTCCTATATGAGTATATATCAGTCCCACGTAATTCTTATATCAGTCCTATATCATCTCACAACAAATGGACTCATGAGATCGATAACATGCCAAAAACAATGTATATGCTAAACACAATTCCAAGTCCAGGAATACAAATCTATATGACAGTCATGAAACATAAAAAGAACTTTTAGATCTGATTTATAACAACATATAAAAAAATATAAGGTACTCATATTTATTGTTTGTGTGGGCTCCCTCTTGATCTCTTCTCCCTTATGGAGATATGTGGAGTCTTTCTTTATACACTGCAACTTTAAACACTGCAAAAAGAAAACTTAATGCATGAACTAGAAAGTGTGTCTCTGCATGCGAATAAGGATTCCATGAAACCAAGAGTGAGCATTATTATTCATTAAAGTACATATTCCTTTCGATCATCCTCTTCCTTGGATGATTTCTCTTGAGAAGGTTCACCTCCTTCTATGGAAATGGATGCATGAACTCTTCCTTCTTTTATTTTCCTTGCACGAGAATCCTATATGAAGTGTCCTATATTTTGACAATAAAAACATAGGAGCTTTGATTTTTCAAAAACTTTATGGATCACTTTATTCTTTGTACGAAAATACTTCTTGGGAAAAAATGGTTTTCTCTCTCTCTTGGTTATTTCTGTGATGGAAAGATTCCACTCCTTAGTGCTCACCATCTTGTTATGGATGCACCCTTCTTCTTGGATGCAACCATGCCAAAGTATTTTGAAACAGGGCTGTTCTTATCTTCCATTTAACACATCAAGAAAATTCTCCCATGAGGCGAGGAGTTTGTCGATGGTGGTTTGCAGAAGATCATCCTCATATGTATCCACACCAATGCTTACTAGTTGATCCTTCACTTGTGAAATATTTGTGAAAAATATGTTATGGTCTCATCATTCTCCATATTCATGTCACATGTCACGTCCCCATCCCTCAACTGGCGAAGAGGACACGACGAACACATCAACACAACCGGGCAAATGGACCTATGAACATAATCAAAGAAATCAATGCTGGACATAAAATTTACAAGCATACACAGATGCAAAACTCTTCAATCATGCAGCGGAAGCAACACAAATACATTCCAGCATTTAACATCAATATAAATTATAGAGATGAAGTAACCAGCAGTACTTATCTTTTGATGAAGAATTCACCCGCAACCAGCTACGTCGCTGCAACGTTCCACCCAACCATAGGCCAGCGTGCTCATCAGTCTCTCAACAACGCTGCCACCCCCAAGCTGGGCATGATTCCTCCGGAATAAGGGTCAATTGCAGGCTTATACATAGCCAAGGGGACATAAACAACAAACCAACTCAGCTAAGTTTCACAAGCTTTCAACAGACAAGCCAAGCTAGCACAGTCCGAAGACTAACCATTGCACTCAGGCAATTACTTAGCTGTCACAGATTAAACATGGCAATACGGAGTTGTTCTTGGCCCTATCGTGGCCAAAACAACTCAGCAACAACACCCAAACCAGGGTAACAACAACAACCCAATTTCACAATGAGAACGATGGCAACTATGCACAGTCCAAAACAGGGAAACTCAGCCGGCATATTGGAAATCCACAGTGACCCAAATCGTGGGTGAAATCAACAGTTCGTCCAAGGAAATTGAGCCACAGGAAGACTCACAAAAACCACGCTGGAAACAAATTTACAGACTCCTAGCCTGGGCGTGGGTAATAATCAACACAGAACCCACAATTCGACCCATGGGGAAAGGATTTAGCCACTCCATTCACCAATTCGCAGAGGAAAACGACGTGGGTAAAACCCAGGAAATTCCTGTGCGCGAAAATGAGAAACGGGAGGGAAATTCTCTGCGTGAGAATGCACAGCAGTTGGGAGGACGCGAATTGCAAGTGCCTGAGAGTTTAGCAACTCGTGGAGAGGAAGAAAATGCCTGCGTGAGACCAAAATCATCCAGAGCCTGTGCGTGAGGAGCCAACAGGCCAAAAATCGTGGTGAGAGTGAAATGACTAGGGAAGAGTGCGTGAGGGAGAAGAATGGGAAGACGTGGGTGGAGTGGGCAAGTGGGTAAGGCTGATAGCCTAGCACAACCACCACCAAGGCAATAACTGCCTCAACCACTCAGCCATAACTCCTCAACCACCAGCTGAAGCATTAAAGAGGTTGACAAGGTTGGGTGAGGTAAAAGGTGACAAACAACAAAGGTGGTGAAACATGGGTTTTTCCCCATAACCAAGGTTTGACATCCCCCACCCCTTATCCTTTGGACCATGCCCTTTTCATTCAACGTTGCACTGCCGTAGCTGGTCGTGGGTTTATTTTATTTGATGTGTGTATTTACATGATGCCGAATTATAATGTGCCAAATAGCACGAGATACCATCGGCAACTACCTCTATTGCCAAAACATACACAACCAAATCGATGGTGGGGCTTTTGCCTTGAGCTCCTCACCACGATTAATTACAATATATACATCATGCAAACGGGGTCAAAACCGGGGACATTACATCACACAGCTTTTTCTTCAAAGCCCTATTTTAAGTAGGGTCCTTCTTCTCATAAAGATTTGTGAGTGTGTTGAAACACTCATTTGTCGTCTTCAATGGTGTGATCACCATCATGATATTTTCCTTAACAGAGTCATATATGATCCTCTTTTCATTTTCTTGGTTCTTCTTGTAATTGGTTCTTCCTACATTTGTAGTGGAATTTTCGATCACGGAGGTCACAAAAGAATCAATATCATGATATTCAAGGATATTGATCACCCTCGCCTTCCATGTGTTGAAGTTAGATGTTCCTTTAGGTCGAAATTTCAATTAAATGGATATTGAAGCCGTTGTTTCAAGATCTTCCTCAATTCTTCAAGATCTGTGGAGGCTTAGAGTGTTTGCACAAAACTAATCTCTTTCACACCCTTGCTCTGATACCATGTTAGAATTTGAGAAAATATGAATATAATTATACTTTAAAACTTTAATCCACAATTACAGTGCATATAGATCTTATCAATAATCCAAAGACATAAATAAATCAAACATCAAACACATGATGTACCATGGGAAAAATCTCCACTGATTCGGATGATAAAAAAACATGGCAAACAATCTTAGAGTATGATTGAAAATCAATAGAGAATAATTACAACACAATAGCAATTTGGTTGATTAGAGAGCACAATAGAGGAGATATCAAATGCAACACTGTATTGGTCTTTCCAAGTGCATATCACTTTAATAACAAGCCAAATTCAGTCATACAAAGAAGGTAGTGAATAGTTTCATGTTTCAGTACATTGTTAACACTAAGGACATTGTTTCATATTGAACCTTGCACCTCCATTGACTTGGTTCCAAGTTGGCACTCCATAATTTACTCCCACACTGAAGATATGCACCCTCCATCAATTCAGTGAGTTTAAATCCCTCTAATTGAGTTGTTAACTGATTGAATTGAACTGAACTGAATGGAACTGCATGTAACTAAATGGAAATGAATGTAACTAAACATAATTGAATGTAATTGAATAGAACTAGTTCTTCTCCATCATTGTCATCTTAAACAACTAATTTGCATAACTTAGGGAGTTGATTCCTTAATTAATGGAAACTTGTTTTTATCATAACTAAGACTTAATTCATGTCTAATCAGTTCAAGTTCTCTTGGAGGTATACATGGGAAATTCAAATTATCTCTCTATCTGTGTGCTCATATTAATTATCTCTGCATGGTCCATATGTGTTTCATTAATTAATCATCTATATCATATCATACTCATAAGAATTGTTCTGAACCTATCATCATATGTATTACCCCAGGTCATATAGTCATATTCTAAAGTAAATCACTCTAGGGGTATCTAATCCATAAAGGAAACTTGTATCACCTAGTGACCATGACTAGCCATACATCACATAGTATATCCTCTAGAATTATTACAACATAATTCATGTGGTCTTGATACAACAAAAGACCATCTCTAGTTAAGGAGAACCATCTTACATGGTACTTACTGTCTATGAAAATCATTTGACTTGATACGACACAAGTCCATAATTGATACAACACAATTCTCCAATAAGTTATTGAACTTAATACGACATAAGTTCCATGGAGAAGATCTAAACCTAATACGACATAGATTTCAGACTTGATACAACACAAGTCTCATGGGAATGACTCCCAAAGTTGCACTTTCAACACATCTAAATGGAAAACATGAAATATCCATAGAGGCGATGTTGTGGCATCCATTAATCATGAAACCACTTTATTGAATAATTGGTAAGTATAAGGCTCACACTCATAAGTAATGTTTTTGATATTGTATCCATAAGGGATGTTTGCAATTACTAGGGAGTAATCCTTCTTAGGATCAAGATTTGCAATGTTTGAACAATCACTAACAATAACTTTATATTGCACAGTGTCCAACCCATTCCAAACATGATTATCAAGGGTATAATAAAGTTCAACATTTGCAAGGAGTTTTCTTCTTTGTCATTTTATTTTGGCTCTTAGAATATAAATTTTCAAAAATCTGGTACTCTAATCTTCTTTGGCATCTTTGAGAAAATAATTATATGTATAAGTAAAAAAAATATAAATGATTTGGCTTGCAAATAAATAAAATAAAATATATCATAAATCAAGATACCTTTTTGTATGCAACAAACAAATTTCGCAAGTTCTCTATGGAGCTTGAGTCTTAATTGTTGCATCTGACATCATCCCAACTCTTCTCCCCCAACATTCTAACCATATCCTCTTGTATTTTCATGTAAACCTTATGACTACATGATGTAAAAATAAATTACGTTTACAATCATATCTAATAATATAACATAATGATTAATTAATAAAACATACTAAACTCAAAAAATAAAGCAATCCACAAACTTACTTTTCAAATTCCTTGCACATTTCCTCCATGGATAATTCACCTGACTTTACACATGACAAAATTATAGATATAAGTGTTTCGTCCTTCACACCTTGAAATGATACCAATGGGCATGCACCCAAATATCCCTAGGGAAGGAGCGAAGATCCTCCCCACTTCCCAAATGGTTGTGTTGGGCATGCGCTTTGGGTGCCCATATGAGGAGCGAAGCTCCTCCCTCAAGTGCCCTTTTGGCATCCAAAGTGCTAACCCAATAGACGGCACAATTCTAATAATTGTGTTATCCCATTGGACGAGTGCCTAGGGAAGGAACGAAGCTCCTCTGTGACATCCCTTAAAAATCACAAAAATTTAAAATTTCTCTATGTGACATTTAATGCTAGAACATAGCCAAAATGCTAGTTTAAACCTAACTTTAGTTTATTTAACAGGTAGATTACAATACATGACATCAAGAGAAAAATTAGGAGTTAATTCTTTTCGATTAACAATAACTGATAGGCTACATAAATTTTACTTACTAACTTGTAAGTCACATGTGACTAATTGTACCCAATCTAGATTGATTTTTAGTTTTGAATAAAAGTTTAACAGAGTTTAAGAGTTTCAATTTTTTGAATTCAGATCATTGATTTGCTTGTAAGAATGTGTATGATTCTGATGGTTGTTTTTCTTTTCTTACTAAAGGGGGATTGAGGTTATCTCGAGGCTTACTTATCTTTTTCAAAGCTATCGCAGATCTGATGCTTGTACAATATTCACAGGTAAAACTTTCTTTTAGGTTACGATGTAGGAATTTTAAAGGATCGAAAGACTTAAAATGAGTAAGTTAGGAAACATTATTAAACTCTACTCCTTGGACTTAAACTTCATCTACCAAGGTGAATCCATTGATTGTCTAGATTATCAAAAAGGTAAGAGGTCCCAGGCCCATAGCAAGGACTATTCTCCTAAGTAGCAACTGGAGTTGGTAGCATGATTATTTATTCTAAATAATGATATGGTTGATGGTTTCTAGTTACCCAAAATATGTTTTAAATGTTGTAGTACTAGGAGCCTACAAACATTTCCAAGTTTTCTAACTATGAACTTTAGCCAAGTTGAACTTAGACCTTACCTAAGCCTAGAAAATTCATATTATTAAGTTGGGAAGTAGAAACTAACTATAATTGGAATGAAACTAACCTGGGCATAAATCAGTGCATAAATTGATGACCATAACCTAGTTAGAACTTCATGATGCCTATAATATCTTGACAATTTTTAACATTTGTAATAATCTTTTCATAATTCGCAAGGTTACAAACTATATCAAGTAGTAAAAGATTTAATCGGTAGTGGGATACACGTGGTGGATGCTCACTAGCTAAAGGGTTTTAGAAGGATAGTTTATTATCTTAATAATAGTATTAATTTTATACTATATGTTTATAGTTTTGTTTCTTAAGTACTGAAGGTACTATAATGCAATAAATCTTAAAATTCTTAATCATTTTCAGTCTATCGATTGATCATCATAAAATTATTGAGTTAGGCGTTTTCCAAGAACCAGTTGGATGTTTAACTGTGCATTATTTACTATAATATAACTAGAATACTTGTTTATAAATTAGTTATTTAGCATTAGAATGATGAATGGTTTTTTCTTCACTAAGTGTAAGTAACTAGTTTGTATTTCAGTAATTATTATGATATTATGCTACACACAGTTTAATGACCATGTGACAAGATTACTATAATGAACTCTATGTAATATCCTTAGAGGTTTGTATAAATGATTAAGTCCTAGAAATGGAATTATTATGATAATATTTGGAAAAATAACAGTAGAGAGAAGCTTCCAAAGTTAAATAAGCTACTTGAAAATATTGATGGTAACTTATTATAACAAAATATTGTTGATTCATTTCTACATAAACTCTTCAATTTAATAGACCATTGTATCCAAGTATAATCATTCCTATCGACAACTAAACAATCCTTTTGCATTAGAGTACGTCATCGTAAGATGAGTGGAAAATTGCAGAAAGGAATTTTACTCATTAACTAATCATTTCTAATTCTTAGCTCATCTATTATGTTAAACATTTACAAGTAAGATTTCCTAATTAAATGCAGACTTAAGCATTTCACTAGCAGATTCATAGTATCTAAGCATTAATAGGAAATCTAAACATGACTTATTCATTCCAATAATTTGCTTAAATGGAAATAAATAAGATAACACAATGGAACCTGGAAATTTGTAGAAGAGACAAACAACCCAATGAGCCCATTCCACTTAACCTTTTCCTGAAGATAGCTCAACTTCTTGTCTTAGGACCCCCGAGCCTATCTATTGATCCACCAAGATGAAAGCACTGTGTGAAGAAATGGGATTAAATACCCCCGCAACTCAACATAAATACTTTGTAGTAGTACTTTTGTCCTTGGTAGTAAAGAACTCAGCTATCAAGCTGCACTAGTTCTGAAAGCCATCTTAACACTCAAACCACTTCTAAATTTTCCCTCATCGAATCTCTTGTGCTCCTTTCTCAACTTCATAAATTTCACAAGGTAAATAATGAACAGCCTCCTGTTGAATTAGATGGAAAGATATATGCATGCCTAGGTCTTTTTGGTTAGTTTTTCAATTAATGAACCACCTACTATTATCCACTTTCTTGGGGAACATGACCACAAAATTAGGGAAGTTGCCCCCTGCAATAGCTAGAAGTGGTTGAGGATGCTGCCATGTGTCAGTTTTCTCTCACCTGAGTCTATTCCTCCTAGTGGGTCAATGGACACTCATTCAACAACCTCCTTAGGTTATTTGTCTCATCTTTTATTTATTAAATAATAAAATATTCAACATAATTAATTACAGTCATCCTTGACCCCACATGGTCAATAGTCATCAAATTTACTATAAAAATAAAATATAATGTTTTCTTAAACATAAAATGTTATTGAAATTGGGTTACATGACATATACCCCCCCTTAAGTCCAACATCGTCCTCGATGTTGCTTTATTCATAATCCTCAGAGATTCTCTGGAACAGAATTGGATATTCTTCCTACATATGACTCTCCAATTCCCAGTTTTCTTCTTATGGACTAAGGTGCTTCCATTGCACCTTCACCTGTCCCTCTTATCAAGGATATAGTCCGATTCCACCAGAAAATATCCTTTGGGCTCCACCTGCACATCATTCCAATTTATCACATGAGTAGCATCATGTACATATCTTTTTAAAATAGAAATATAAAAAATATTATGAACTTTAAGATTTGGTGATAAGGCCAATTGGTATGCCACCAGTCCAAGTCTGGTCAATATCTCGAAAGGCCCACAGTACCTGGGTGCTAGCTTAGCACATATTCCTAAGTTTAAGGAGCTCTTTTTATGTTTTACCTTAATGAAAACATGTTCTTACACCTCAAAATATTTTTGAGTTTGTTTAAGATCCGCTTGAATCTTCTTCTTGTCTTGTGAAACCTTCAAATTACCTTGTACCTACTTCACGGTTAATTCCATTTCCTTTAATAACTCAGTTCCTAGTATTAACCTGTCAACAGGGTTACTCCATGAGATGGGAGTATTGCATTTTCTGCCATACAAAATTTGAAATGGGCTGAATTTTGATGAAGCTTGGTAGTGGTTGTTGTATGCAAACTCAAACAAGAGGAATTAGTCCTCCCATTTACTTGGTTGTTCTCTAACGTACATCCTTAACATATCTTCCAAAATATGATTTACCCTTTCTATCTGTCCAACCGTTTGGGGGTGAAAGGATGTACTGAAATAAATATTTCAAGAAGTTCCCTATGAATTTAGAGTCCTTGTTAAATATTATGACTTTTGGAATTCCATGCAAACGAATTTTTTTTTTCATAAATATTTCATAAATATTAGTAGCCTTATGAGTGGTCTTAACTGGTATAAAATGGGCTGCCTTACTAAGTTTGTCAACAACTACCATTATAGAATCATTTTGGTTTTGATTTTTAGGCAAACCTGTAATGAAATCAATGCTTATTATTTCCCGTTTCCATCTAGGAATTGGTAACGGCTGTAATAAACCAGCTGGATGCTAATGTTCAGTCTTAACATGTTGTTATTCAAAACATATAGCAATATATTCTTCCAATGCATTCTTCATATTAGGCCAAAAGTAATATTTATGCAACATAGTTATTGTCTTTTGATAGCCAGGGTGTCCTGAATAATGACTTTTATGTATTTCATTTAAAATCAACAACTTAATTTTAGGTACGTTAGGTATATACAACCTATTTTTATAAAGTATTAACCCTTTCTATTTTAGACTGTAATGCGATTTTAGATCACTAAGCTCCAGGATGTTCATTCGGTAAGGATATTTTGAGTTAGGAACCACACTAGGTAGCAGCTCAATAATGAAATCCAACTCTCTTTTCAGAGGCAATCCTAGAATTTCCTCCGAAAATACATCCAAATAACCTCTCAGAATTTCTATATCTCCTAATTTTAGTTTGTCTTCTTTATTAATGTGTTATTCATTAGTTATAGTTACAACAAAAGCTTTACATCCCTTCCAAACAACCCTTTTTAGTTGTAAGGAAAAAATCTATCTGATTGTTGTTTTCCTAGGGATTCATTTTACTGTCACCATTTCTCCTTCGTTATTTAAACATGTAAAATTTTTATAAAACAATTTAACACTACTCGGTGTTGTTCCAACCAATCCGCTCCAATTAATACTTCATGGGAGCCTAATGAAACTACATTCAATTTTACATAAGTTTCAAACTTATTCATAAATAATGTACAATCTTTGACAAAATCAATTACTTTTCTTTTTTCTCCTGTGGCTAATTGAACCAGCCATGACTTTACAAATTTCTCTACTGATAGTTTACTTTTCTCTACTAAACTAGGAGAGACATAACTTAGGATATCCCCTGGGTCAGTTAAAATAGAAATAGGTTTATTGTTCAACATACCTTTTACTTCCACCATGGAAGTCTGAGATTTAGCTTATCTATTTTCTAGCGTTGCATTGATTCTGGACATCCCTCTTGCTACATCACCAACCGGTGTTTCTTCGTGCATGGAATGAATGTTGTTGACAGTCTTCTTTTTGTTAGGACAAACTAATGCATAGTGAGTTCCATGACATTCCCAACATTTTATTGGTTCCTTATGTTCATTATTTTTAACATAATTACTGTGATTATTTGCAAATTCCTTATTTCTTGGGATAGTAGGATTTTGATGTGGGTTACTTTTTGAATTACTTACTTGAAATTTTCTATTAAGAATATTGCATGATTTATTATGCCCAAATTTTGATTAGGTGTGAAATTTTTCTTCCTTGATTCAAAATTATTATTAGGCCATTTTGTTTTCCAGTTTCGCATGTTCTCCCTCTTCCGGTTCTGCTCATAGTGGAAATCTGCTTTTCACATGGCCTCTTCAAGGTACTTAGGATTATCATATTCAATTATGTCCTTGATATGAAAAGGCAAACAACTCAAAAATTGTTCTACCTTAGGTTTTTCATCAATAATATAGGGCACATATCACAATAAGCTTAGAAATTTACTATTTAAATCTTTCATACTCATGGTTCCCAATCTTAAGTCATAAAATTTTTTAGCTCGTTCCTTGTAATATTGCTCTGACAAAAATTTCTTTTTAAAGTGCTCCGGTTTATATTTTTCTCTTTTATGCCTTTAACTCATTGTATGTCCTGCCACCAGATGTCGGCTTTTCCTATTAAGCTATATATTTCCATCCTTGCTTTTAACTAATTTGAATAATTATATATTCTGAAAGTACTTTTTCATTCTAGAAAACCATGCTTTGACTTCCTCTCCTTTTTCTGTTTGGCCATTAAAATTTGGTGTTTTAATCTTTTTAAACTCCCCACAAATCTCTTCATAATGCTTGTATTTCTTCTTTCTAGAGTGATAATTACTCTCGCTACTATCACTAGAATTCTAGTGTTTCTTTCTGTGTGAATTACTGTTAATTTCAGAAGAAGAATTGCTTTCAATTTTAGAGTGTTTTTACCTTTTACTCTTATGTTGATAGGACATAGTGTCAGATTCTATCTATTTATCCTTTTCTTCGTTATAAAACTTTTCCATCAGTATTTGATTCAGCTCCTCCTGAGCTCTTAGGATTCTCTCATTTTCTTTTTTAACGGTCTTCATTTTAGTTTTTAAATCCTAAATTATTTGTAATAATTCAGATGAATTATCAGTTATATCTTCTTTAGCAGGTTAGTTTCCAGAATTATTTTGTTCATTTAACGAGGACCTCTCTTCAGCATACTCAGCAAGTCCTTCCATACCTGCAAATCTAATTTAGAAAATATTATGTACACAACATTTCAAATCATAAAACAGTATCCATACTTTCTATTTACTTTTTTGCTTACGTGTGCTGAGCCACTTCAGGCCTAGTGTTTGAACTTGCACTCTGATACCATATGTGACATCCCTAAAAATTCACAAAAATTTAAAACTTTTTCTATGTGACATTTAATGCTAGATCATAGCCAGAATGCTAGTTTAAACCTAACTTTAGTTTACTTAACAGGTAGATTACAATACAATACATCAAGAGAAAACTTAGGAGTTAATTCTTTTCAATTAAAAGTAACTAATAGGCTACAAAAATTTTACTCACTAACTTGTAAGTCACATGCCACTAATCGTACCCAATCTAGATTGATTTTCAGTTTTGAATAAAAGTTTAACAAAGTTTAAGAGTTTCAAATTATTGAATTCAGATCATTGATTTGCTTGTAAGAATGTGTATGATTCTGATGGTTGTTTTTCTTTTCTTACTGAAGGGGGCTTTAGATTATCTCGAGGCTTACTTAGCTTTTTCAAAGATAACGTAGATCTGATGCTTGTACAAGATTCACAGGTAAACCTTTCTTCCAGGTTACAATGTAGGAATTTTAAAGGCTTGGAAAACTTAAAACAAGTAAGTTAGGAAATATCCTTAAACTCTACTCCTTAGAATTAAACTTCATCTTCTAAGGTGACTCCATTGATTGTCTAGATTATCAAAAAGGTAAGATTTCCCAGGCCCATAACAGGGACTATTCTTCCTAAGTAGCATCTAGAGTTGGTAGTGTGATTATTTATTCTAAACAATGATATGGTTGATGATTTGTAGTTACCCAAAATATGTTTTAAATGTTGTAGTACTAGGAGCCTACAAACATTTCCAAGTTTTCTAATTGTGAGCTTTAGCCAAGTTAAACTTAGACCTTACCTAAGCCTAGAAAATTCATATTATTAAGTTGGGAAGTAGAAACTAACTATAATTGTAATGAAACTAACCTAGGCATAAATCAATACATAAATTGATGACCATAACCTAGTTAGAACTTCACAATGCCTATAATATCTTGACAATTTTTAACATTTGTAATAATCTTTTCACAATTTGCATGGTTACAAACTATATCAAGCAGTAAAAGATTTAATCGGTAGTGGGATCCACATGATGGATGCTCACTAGCTAAAGGGTTTTAGAAGGATAGTTTATTATCTTAATAATAGTATTAATTTTATAATGTATATTTATAGTTTTGTTTCTTAAGTACTTAAGGTACTATAATGGAATAAATTCTATGATTCTTAATCGTTTTCAATCTATCGATTGGTCATCATAAACTTACTGTGTTAGGGGTTTTTTCAAGAACCAATTGGATGTTTAACTATGCATTATTTACTATAATATAACTAGAATACTTGTTTATAAATTAGGTCTTTAGCATTAGAATGATGAATGGTTTTTTCTTCACTAAGTGTAAGTAACCAGTTTGTATTCCAGTAATTATTATGATATTATGCTACACACAGTTTAATGACTGTGTGACAAGCTTACTATAAATGAACTCTATGTAATATCCTTAGAGGTTTGTATAAATGATTAAGTCCTAGAAATGGAATTATTACGATAATATTTGGAAAAATAACAGTAGAGACAAGCTTCCAAAGTTAAATGAGCTACTTGAAAATATTGCTAGTAACTTATTATAAGAAAATATTTTTGATTCATTTCTAGATAAACTCTTCAATTTAATAGACCATCTTATCCAAGTATAATCATTCCTATCTACAGCTAAACAATCCTTCTGCACTAGACTATGTCATCGTAAGATGAGTGGAAAAATGCAGAAAGGAATTTTACTCATTAACTAATCATTTCTAATTCTAGGCTCATCTAATATGTTAAACATTTACAAGTAAGATTTCCTAATTAAATGCAGAAATAAGCATTTCACTAGCAAATTCATAGTATCTAAGCATTAATAGGAAAT
Organism: Pseudotsuga menziesii; assembly: GCA_001517045.1. Taxonomy (NCBI): domain Eukaryota; kingdom Viridiplantae; phylum Streptophyta; class Pinopsida; order Pinales; family Pinaceae; genus Pseudotsuga; species Pseudotsuga menziesii. The sequence continues at coordinate 395,532 of LPNX010041141.1, forward strand.
CTTAACATGACTGATTCATTCCAGTAATTTGCTTAAAAATAAATAAATAAGATAACACGATGGAACATGGAAATTTGTAAAAGAAAAAAATAGCCCAAGGAGCCTATTCCACCCAACCTTTTCCTAAAGATAGCTCAACTGCTTGTCTTAGGACCCCTGAACTTGTCCATTAATCCAGCAGGATGAAATCACTATGTGAAGAAATGGGATTAAATACCCCTGCAACTCAACATAAATACTTTACAGCAGTACTTCTATCCTCAATAGTAAAGAACTCAGCTATCAAGCTGCACTAGTTCTAAAAGTAGTCTTAACACTCAAACAACTTCTAACTTTCCCCTCATCGAATCTCTTGTGCTCCTTTCTCAACTTTAGAAATTTCATAAGGTAAAGAATGAACAACCTCCTGTTGAATTCGATGGATAGATATATGCATGCCTAGGTTTTTTTGGTCAGTTTTTCAATTAATGAGCCACCTGCTCTATTCCACTTTCTTGGGGAACATGGCCACAAAATTAGGGAAGTTGCCCCCTGCAATAGCTAGAAGTGGTTGAGGATGATACCATGTGTTAGTTTTCTCTCACCCTAGTTTATTTCTCCTATTGGGTCAGTGGACACTCATTAAACAACCTCCTTAGGTTTTTTGTCTCATATTTTATTTATTAAATAAGAAAATATTCAACATAATTAATTACAGTCATCCTTGATCCCACATGGTCAATAGTCATAAAATTTACAATAAAAATAAAATATAAAGTTTTCTTAAACATAAAATGTTATTGAAATTGGGGTACGTGACATCCTCCCTACTACCCAAAGGGCATCCTACACGCCCCTATGGGTAGCATGAAGGATCTCCCTCCTCCCCTGGGCACCCTTTGGGGACCCAAAGTTCCCGCTGAATAAGATGTCCCCGCTTCCCATAGTGGCATCCAACACACCCCTGTGCGTAGCCGGGAGGATCCCCTGGAGACCTTTGTGTGCCCAAAGTGCGCACCTATTGGGCGACACTTTGGTCCCCCAAATGGCACCCTAGGGAGGAGCATCCAAAGCACCCACCCAATCCCAATACGAAAAGAAAATAAAATTTGTAAATTTTGGGCTCCCACCCAAGCCCAAGCCAAAAGAAAAGAAAAAAAAATTAACCCTTGCGCATCCAAAGGGCACGCCAAGTCCAATAAAAATAAAAATAAAAAAATTACATTGCACAAAAAAGTAAATTAAACTAACCTCGAAAATATCCTTGGTGGTATTTAAAACCCTTGTAGATTGTTGCAATGTTTGGAATCGTTGTTTGTCAGAGTGATTGTACAAAACAAATTCACATTTACATTGGATATATTAAGTTTAATTTAACAGCTACATGAATGTGGGATTAAAAAAAGAACGATAAAAGCAAAAAAAAATTACCAAGATAAAAAAAAATAGACAAATTTATGATAAGAAAACTAACCTTCAAAGCACTATTAAATTGCTCCAAATTCAAATGTGAATAGTAACTAGCTAATGCATTATTACTTGATTTAAATAAGATGGAAGTCAAATAAATTGTACTTGTGTTATGAGTGTGGGATAAGAAAATTAATGTAGATAATCAATATATTATTACAAAAATTATAGAGCATAGTTTACATGTGATTTAATTAATATTATTACAAATTTTTTATATGAAATATTATATTAACTTTATTAATTGTATTAATGCGTTGGAAATGTGCGATTTATTTTTGTAGAAAAATTTTGGAGGAAAATATTTTTGGAAGGGGGGATTTGGAGGGAAAACATTATTATTTTAACTATTTGATTATTAGAGGTTGAAAGTTGCACCATTCTACTTCTTGTGTGAGGAGAGTGAGAGTGTAACCATTCTAGTTTTTAGTGAAAATTCATGGACTCATCTAAAATTATCTCAATTTCTGAAAATGGTGGAAATTTTCCTTTAAGTCAGGATTTGAGAGGCATCGATGATGATTTTCCTCCCAACGAGAATTTTAAATGATGATGATGAATACCATCCTCCAAATGGATATTTTAAAGGAATTGAGAAAGATGATGAAAATTTTCCTCCAAGTGAGGATTTTCAAGGCACCAATGATGATTTTCCTCCTAGCCAAGATTTCCCTCCAAGTGAGGATTTTCAAAATACCAAAGTTAAATTTCCTCCAAGTGACAATTTATATGGGATCGATGATGATTTTGGTGATGATAAATGGACCAATAATGGTGTATATGATTTTCCTCCAAGTGAGGATTTTATTGGAACTGATGATGATTTTCCCCCAAGTGAGGATTTCAATGAGACTGATAATGTTTCTCCTTGAAGCAAGGATTTTGATGGATCAGATGATGATTTTCCTCCAAGCAAGGATTTTAATAGGAAAAAAGATGATTTTGGTGAGGATGAAGGAAACAACAATCGTGAAGATGATTTTCCTCACAAGTGAGGATTTTGATGGCACTAATGAGGATTTTACTCCTAGCAAGAATTTTGATGGGACAAATGATAATTTTGGTGGGGATGAAGGAAACAATAATGGTGAAGATGATTTTCCTCCAAGCTAGGAATTTGATGGAACTGATGATGATTTTCCTCCAAGAGAGAAATTTGATGGAACTAATGATGATTTTCCAAGCAATGATTTTGATGGCACCAATGATTATTTTCCTCCAAGTGAGAATTTTAAAGAGACAACTAATGATTTTGGTGAGGATGAACCTGTCAATGGTGAAGATACCAACATTGTTGATTATGTTGATTTAACCTCAATCGATAAACATCATACTAATGAGGATACTCAATCTCGTACTAAATTTGGTGATCATAATCTCAATTAGAGAGATGATATTCCTCATAGTGATGAGGACACTCATTCAAATAAGGATGATGCAATGGTACATGAAACACAAAGGCAAAGTGTACCAATGTGAAATATTAAATGTAGGACTAGACCATATTATATCAATCCAAAGCATTCTAGTTATACAAGGTATAAAAAATATTTGCTCACAAGTCCAAGTTCTATTACTGATATGATTTCAAGTGAGTGTTGTCAAAAACATTGCTTGAAATAGATGCACTACAATTGTGCCTTGGAGAAAAGTCGAGAATATCTATCAATGAACAAAAATATGCAAAATTCATATTTACTGGGGTGCATGATTTCCACAAAGGCAGGTTATGATTATCACATTGGAAGTAATTTTCTTTGCAGAAGGGAATTCAAAAGAATTCACTCAATTGGTAATCCTCAACTATCAAGAATCCAGAAAATGATAGAAAAGGATCCCACTTTTTATTCTAAATAATATCATGCACGCGCTAGTGTGCCAATAACAAACGTTGCAATATCATGGATGCATGACTTCTTTTCTAAGCATGGATAGAGTATGCCAAATAGAGAAACCATACACATTCCAGATAATCTCTCAAGGAAGGAAATCTACAACTTGTACGAGGCATTTGTTCAAGAGGCCGAAGGAAATAACAATTTCATCATATATGCATATTTTACAAGACTATGGAAAATATAGTTCAACAATGTCTGTATTTCTAAGAGGTCAAGGATGGGGATTTGAACTATATGTGCTTCTCTTAAACAAATAAGGGATAATTCAAAATGGATAGAAAGAGGTGTGCCTCTAAAAAAATTATTTTCTTAAATACATATCAATTATAAAATATAATCAATGTTTTATTTTTATTTTATTAGTAGATTTCATTATCAAAGAACTTCAAGCACATCGCAATCAACAATATGTTGAATGGAAAAATTTATACAAACATCGCAAGAACTGTTATGATCATCCACATCAATATTTGGGTTTGATAATTGATGGCATGGATCAGAAAAAAAACCACTTTTGCCACATTTTGTTTGTGTACCAAATAATTTAGAGGAAAATTTTATTCAGTTTCACTTTGTTGGTTGTATGGGTTTTAATGGTCATATGTCTCTAAGGGTTTATTTTACAGTTCCAAATATTCATAATGATGAAAATTTGACCATCACCATAATTCACCATGTGATTACTCATTCATCTAACAATCTTCCTTGAGCTCTATATTTGGAATTGGACAACACCGGCCAGGAAAACAAAAATTAGATCATGTTTAGTTATCTAAACATGCTTGTTGAATTGGTAATTTTTCACAAGGTTAAAGTTGGTTTCCTATTTGTTGGGCATACACATGACCATATTGTTAAAAAATTTAGTCGTTTTGTAGTCACATTGGGGAGGAAGAATGTTGGGAACCTCCCATCACTAACTAAAATTATTAGAAAGACATGTAGTCCAGAGCCACTTGTTCTAACATTGGAGGATATTGTTGGACATGCAAAGATTTACTAAGGGATCGCATGGTGAAGAAAGGTGAATTGAAAAAGTTAATGAAATTAGCTTCCAACATCAATTTTGTATAAAAAATATTGATGGGAAAACACTACTATGGGTTAAGAAGTACTCAAAAAGTACAGAATGGGGGCCTACATCAAGTTTAATATTTCTAAAATTCATCCCAATTCGTCAAATTTATGCTTCAAAGTTATGGTTATTGTAATTAGTTGTTGAGATTCAAAATGCACATCAACACAATAGAGATTTTGATTCTTATCAATGCTTTGAAGAAATCAAAAAGTGTATCAAATATACATATGACTATTTTTATGTTGTCAATACTATTTCGTGAGAGTATTTTTTTCATGGAGAAGAATGACATAATTTCAAACTCTACAAATGGATATATTTTTTTAACGACTCCATTTCATTGGTCGCAAAGTTTTTCAAATGAAAACGAGGAAATAAATGTTGAACCAGAAAGTGTTGATCCTTCTCAATAAGAGGAAATGGAAATGTATATTGGGTCTAGAAGATCATCTACACGATGTGAGGAAATGGAAGAAATTTACAAGGGCTCAGTACAAGATATTAAGAAAGGTTGTATGATTGCAATTTTGGCTATAGAAGATGCACACGGTTATCCATTGTCGATTGCAAAAGTTATGAAGTTCAATAAAGAAAATGAAGAATTTATATCCATTGAAGTACATTGGTATGCAATGGACACACACCCATTTGATTGCATGTACAAGACAGAGATGGTGTTTGAGAAAAAGATTTGAAAAAAGAGAAAGAGAAAAGGTCAAAATGTAAATCATCATCGCATTGACGTTTTGAACTTAGAATATGTTGACGTACTAGTTTATGACTTCCACTTGAAAAAGAAAGGAACTCTTCGCTCCAAGACTACATATATTATCAAAAGATTGTTGGCATAAGAAATAGTTGCATCATGGGAGTCTTTGAAACCAAGGGATGGATCGAGAAAGAATATGGCATATGAAATGTTGGTCATACATGAATAATCAGACGATGCACTTATTGATAGTACAGAAAAATACGGGTCATCTAAATCTTCATCTAATCATTCATCTGAAGAAAATATAGATTATGATGGTGTGTCAAAATCCATGTGTTGATTTTAATATTTGCACATGAAACATTTTATCTTTTTTTATTAGGATCACATTGTCTACGTGGAAACTCTAAAGGAGTGTTTAAATTTTAATATGAATAGATTCTATGTATTATGGTATAATATATGATTTTATTATGAGTATTATCAGAAATTCCTTTATTTTATATGGAAAGAGCGGTATAATAATTTCTTGAATTTTTTTTTGTTGAATCATAGTGCAAGTTTTATATAGCGTTACTAAGAGGTTTAATAAATACAATATTAAATTATGATAAAATGATATAATTATGCCATCTTTTGAAATAGTGTGCTACAAATAGCATCAATTTCCAATTTGGGGCTTGATTTTAAGGTTATTGTAAATAACATTACGGAATGTTTTCATCCATGTCCACATTTTTATCCCAAAAATAAATCGGTGCTATCGGTAGCACCACTTTTTTATTTGGAGGTGTTTTTTAGTGTCTTTTGGTGTGTTTTTCACAAAAATAGGAATTTTTATGGGTAGAGTTCTCATTTTGGATATAAATTTATTCAAGTTGTATAACATTTTATTCATATCTCCAGGTGGTTACTCTTCCATATTGATGGATTAAAAACTCCAAAGGAAGTATGGCATAAGCTCGAATATTTGTTTGGCAAGAAGGATGAGCTTAGAGGCCATTTTCTAGAGAATGAGTCGATTTCTCTTCTACCCAACAAATTCAAAACCTTCCAACAATTCTTATCCAAATTCAAATCCCTAGTCATGCACTGCAAGCAAAGTAGGATTGAAAAGAAGGATGAGCAATTGGTGCTCTCAATTATGAGAAAACTTGATCCATAATTATTAGTGTTCGTATCCACCTTTCACTCTAGGAGATTAGAAACTCATAAATAGTGAATGTCATCCGTTGATCCCTTCACACAACATTTTATTCAGGAACAAGATAAGATGGTACAGATGGAAGCCCTCAAATTCTCCAAAAATCAGGCTCTCTTAGTTGGGGACACTAATAATGTGCAAGCAAAGGGGAAGGAAAAAGGAAAGGAAAATAAGAAAATTGATTTCAATCCTAAGGAGAAGTGGAATCCTTCAGAAGGAACCTCTAGCTCCAAGAAGGATAAGAACAGGAGGTTTGACAAGGCCAAGTGGTCATACTAAAAGAGAGGCAATCATCCAAATAACTTATGTAGGAATAAAACCATATACCAAATGTATAGACTCCTCGAACATAATCATATTTCGCTTCCTGAAGGTGCAAGGAATCCTATTCCTAGAAATAAAACTGAAGATCATGAGAGATGCCATGCATTGAAGGTATAATTCTGTTAGTCACAGTATTTTCTCATTTATTATGGATCCTCCAACCATATGGTTTCCTCCAAATAATCATTCTCTTCTCTGGATCTGTTTGGTGGACCAAGCATTCACATGGGAGATGAATCTCAAATCCTAGTTGTTGGGAAAGGTTCAATCAAATTTGAGCATAAAGTGTTCAAGAATGTCCTATATGTGCCCTCCCTGGTAGAAAATATGGTGTTTGTATACTAGATGACCCATACTAGCTCACCTAAGCGTGTCATATTTTATCATGACCCAGTGGAGATCTCAGGAATATCTACTGGTAATTTGATAGTGAAAGGAGTTACAAATCATGCCTTCAAGGCATATGAATTTTCTCATTTTCTTCCTAACTCATATCCAAGTGCCCTATTGAATCATGTTAATTATACAAGTAGGATTTGGCATGAAATATTTGGCCATCTAAATTTCAAATATCTCCAACAGCTACACAATGAAGAGGTGGTTAAGGGATTGACTCTCATTAAGTCCTCTAAAGGTGTATGCAATGGTTGCTTGGTAGGAAAGCACCCAAAGTGAAGGTGTAAGGTCGGGAAGGAAAGAAGAGTTTCCTATAAAATTTATTTGGTTCAGAGTGATGTCTCCAAACCAATTCCTACAACATCTATGAATGGATCTAGATACTTTATGACCTTCATTGATGACTAGTCAAGGTATTGTTGGATTTACTTCCATAGGTATAAGTCTGAGGTGTTTGAAACCATTAAAAATTTCAAGTCCTTAGCTAAGAACACTCTTGGGAATAATATCAAAGCACTCAGGTCAAATAATGGATGTGATTACATCAAAAGATAATTCCAGCAGTTGTGTGCTTCAATAGGTATTCAAATGCAACACTTAGTCCCATACACACCACAACAAAATGGTGTAGCTGAGAGGAAGAATGGATATTTGAAAGAGATGGATACATGCCTTCTTGAAGCAAGAAATATTTCATAATATCTATGGGGTGAAACAGTGAAGTGTGTTGTGTACATCAAGAACAAATTTCTTCAAAAGTCAGTGGTTGGGGTCACTTCATTCAAAAAATTGATGGGACATAAGCCCAATGTATCACATTTGATGTTTTTTGTTTCCAAAGCATAGGCCATAATTCCAACTGGCAATACGAAAGGCTTCCATCCTTAAAGTAGCAAACATATACTGTTGGGATATCTAGATGATGCAAAGACTTACAAACTGATGGATATTGAAACCAGAATATGCTTCATAGAAAGAAGTGTCCAGTTCAATGAAGATATGTTGCATGATCTACAGCCAGCTGAAGAGGAAGGTATAATTGCTCAATCAATTCAATTTGAAGATGATGATGTATCTACTAATATTTCAGATTCAAAGTCGAAAGATGAAGACCAAGATGATCTAGATATTGATATTGAGAATGAAGCTCAACTAGCTCCATATCCAGCACTGTCTCCCAACCCAAGGCCTAAATGAGCCCAAAAACTCATTGAAGTTGTTGGGAATAGTGTTTGGGATCCATATGAGAGAACAAGAACAAGATCTCAATATCAGGATGAAAACCTTACACTCTAACATACAGATCTACTTCCCCTAGAGACTTGATTCATGATGATGGTGTCTGATCCATAGTGCTACAGAGAGGCTTTCCATTATCCAAGATCGAAGGAAACCATCGATGATGAGTATCATTTTCTACAATACAAAAATACCTGTGAGATTGTCTCCTTGACTTTTGGAATGAATCTATTTCAGAGAAAATGGATCTACAAGACCAAACTAGTAGTAGATGGATCCACTACTAAGTACAAGGATTAGTTAGTGGAAAAGGGGTACTCATAAGTTCATGGGATAGAATACCATGAGACATTCGTTGATGTTGCAAGAATGGATTCCATAAGGCTAGTTTTGGCCATTACAGCTTTGAAAAGGTGGAATGTACATCACATGGATGCAAAGAGTGTTTTCCTCTATGGTGACATGGAAGAGGAGATCTACATGAGACAACTTGAGGGGTATAATGAATATTCATACTTTGTTTGAAAACTAAGGAAATATGATGCTATTCAAGAGTAATAGGTCTATTCAACATGATTTTCCCAATCCAATCAGCAACTAAACAGAGATTATGTGTCATCCACGTTGTCCGTCCGATATCAAACACTTAACAAATTTTGTTTGATAACTAAATTCTGCATCCATTCAAAATGTTAACGGACTCGCTTGTTAAATTAGTGAAATCCTTGTGAACCATCAGATCTGTCTCCCCACCAAATCAATGGTGGACTTCAAATTCGATACAGCAATTTTTTTTTAAATTCCCCGTACAACAATTGTGTTAACCTCCGTCACTTTCACCCAGTGAAATACTTTGCCTCTATCGATCTTCTCTAAGATCTATCTCCATCATTGATTAAAAAGGATTTATCCATGATCACTTCTGGTTCTCAGCACTTAACTCATTCGTTATTTCATTTAGAGGAATTGTTCTCAATCATTTATCTGTCGATCTCAATCGTATATCTATCGAACATGCACGTTCATTTACTCTCTGTAATCCTCACTGAATTGATCACTGAAAGGATCAATTCCCTCCTGTAACTCTAAGCTTATCATCTATGATCTATGAAATTAGACTTTATCTATCAAGCAGGTTTGTACACACACACACAAAGAATTCAAACCAATACTTCTGGAGATTGAAACAAAGGTATAAACATTCAATAACTTGTAGAGTAAACTATGTTCTTCATTCAATTGGTCCAGAAGTACAATTACACATAGTCTCTATGCTCTTCACTCCTCACTCTATCTACTATCATATCCTATCTATTACATTCAATTTTTCTTATAACATGCAACAAACCTATCAGATTCAAATAAACAGGATCTAAACACCTAATAAAAGTAAACCTATTAACAAAGATCTATCCTTGAAGAATTCCTCGTAGGGTTCAAGGAGAATAATGGAATATTTCCACTTATTACAGATTAAAACTAATCATATCCATCTAACAACGAACTCAATCCTTCTAGAAGTGATTACATGGAAGGCTGACTCATCAACCAAAGGAAGTTGAGCTGGATGTTCCTGCATCATACTCCTGGGGAAGAAAATAATTATTCAGTAGATCTTCAGGGTGCACATTATATTTGGAAATTTCTTTCTCTTTCATCCAGGCTGGATCTTCAATAGGCTGATTCTTCCATTTGACTAAGTACTCAAAGAAGGTTTTGCTCTCGGTATTCCTTAGAATTCTTTTGTCAAGGATGAATTCAATTTGAGGTTGTTCTTTCTATGGAATTTGTCCTTTACAATCTATAGCTGAATCATATTCATCTAAATTTATACCATCCATCTAAATACCTACATCTCTAAAAGGATACAAATATGAAACATTAAAAATTGTTGAAATTTGAAGTTCAAAAGGAATCTCAATCTCATAAGCATTTGTAGAAAACTTCCTTAAAATTTTACAAGGTCCAATCATTTTAAGCTTCAATTTATTATAAGTTCCTTTAGGGAACCTTTCCTTTCTAAGATAATCCATCAATAAATCTCCAACCTGAAAGTTTACTTTTCTCCTCTTTAAGTCTTCCCTCTGTTTATATTTCTTCCCTCTGTTTATATTTTTCTGCACTTTCCTATAATCTCTTCTTGGTATTCTCCTACAGCTCGTGCATGCTAATTGCAAAGTCTTCACCCTCTGCACTTATTCTTTCTTGTTTTTTCAAATATCTAAGTTCATATACACCTCTTGGATGCATCCCATAGACAATTTGAAAAGGACTCATGCATGTACTTCTGTTGGGTGAATCATTGTATGCAAACTCAGCCTGAGAAAGATCCAATCCCCACTGTTTTGGATGTTAGTACACAAGACTTCTCAATACATTCCCTAAGCTCCTATTTACCACTTAAGTGTGGTCATGAGTCTGAGGGTGATAAGTAGAACTAAAACTGATGTTAGTCCCCAATTTCTTCCATAGAGTTCTCCAAAAATTACCAACAAAATTTGTATCTCTGTCAAACACAATACTTAAAGGCAATCTATGCAACTTTAAAATTTATGAAAAGAATAGATTAGCAATATTGGTTGCATAATTAGTCTTCTTACATGCATTAAAATGAGCCATTTTGGAAAATATATATACTACAACATAAATTGAATCATGACCTCTCTAAGTTGTAGGGAAACCCAAAACAAAATACATGCTTATGGAATCCCAAGGACTAGCTAGAATAGGCAATGGTTAATACAATCATGTGTTCTGAATTCTTCCCTTTGCATGTTGACAGATTTTTCATCTTTAAACAAATTTATTCACATCATGTTGCATCCTTGGCCAAAAATAAAAATTACTCACCAAAGAAAAAGTTGTGTCTTATCCAAAATGTCCTTATAGACCTCCACTATGCTTTTCTGATTTAAATTCTCTCTCATTAAACATCTTGGAATACACAATTTACTATCCTTGAACAACAATCCTTCCCGCAACATATAATTTAACCACTGGATTCTATTATGGGTAACTGGATTTTCACAGGAAGCATATATATCCTTGAAATCTAAATCTTATTTATACATATAAATCAAGTTTTCAAATCCCAAAGTACAGACCTTAACTTCTTGTAATACAATATTTATCCTACTCAAAGCATCAACAACTTTATTAGACTTACCACTTGTATGTTTGATGAAAAGGTAAAGTTCTGCAAAAATTCTACCCACTTAACATGTATCTTGTTTAATTTAGGCTGATTGTTTATGAACTGCAAAGAATGATTGTCATAATACAACACAAATTCCTTAGGCATCAAATAATGTCTCCACTTCTTAAGAGCATGCACAAAAAAATATAATTATTTATCATATGAAGAGTATTTATGTTTTTCTTCATTCAAATTTTCACTAAAGTATGCCACTGACCTCTGCTCTTGACTTAAAAATGCTCCCACTGTTGTTCCACTAGCATCTATTTCAACTTGAAACACTTTGTCAAAAATGGGAAAAGCCAAAATAGGCTTCTTAGTTATCTTTTTTTTCAACAACTTAAAATTCCTATCAGCTGCTTCTATCCATTTGAAAGGATGTTTACTTCCTCTGAAAGTATCTATCAAAGGTGCACAAATCTAACTAAAATTGTTAATGAACTTCCGACAGAAACTGGAAATTCCACGAAAAATACGTACATAATAAGAATTCTTTGGAACTGGCAAATTTAAAATCTCTTATACATTGTCAGGATCCATCTTTAGTCCTTCTTCTGAAACTACAAATCCCAAGTAAACTAACTCTTTCTTCAGGAAACTACATTTCTTTAGATTTATTAGCAGCTTCTCCTTCCTTAAAGTTCTCAACACCAAATTAAGGTGTCTTAAATGCTCCTCTCTATTATGATTGAAAATCATAATGTCATCTAGATACACTATCATAAATTTCTGAGTAAATTATTTCAAAACCTCATTCATCATTCTCATGAAGGTACTGGGTGCATTAGTAATCCCAAATGGCATCATTAACCACTCATACAAACCATCATTAGTTTTAAATGTTGTTTTCCATTCACCCCCCTCCCTTATCCTAATATTATGATATCCACTTTTCAAATCTATTTTGGAAAAATATTTCGAACCACTTAAACAGGCCATCATATCATCAACTCTGGGTAAAGGGAATATGTACCTGATAGTGATCTTGTTGATTTCCCTGGATTCAGTGCACATAATCCACCTACCATCATTCTTTGGACTAAGTATAGTGGGTACTGCAAAAGGACTGAAGCTTTATTTTACCAATCCTTTCTCCAACAACTCCTGTACTTGCTATTTGATTTCTTCATTTTCTTGAGGAGTTAATCTGTATGTTGTTTTATTAGGTAAAATTTCCCTAGGTATTAAATCAATGTGATGACTAATACTTCTTATAAGGGGTAAAGAACTTGGAAACTCATCCACAATAATTTCATCACACTCATCAAGAAAAATTTTAACTTCAACATGAAAATCATCTAAATTTGTAGAAGTTAAAATTACCTTTGGCTTACCAACAAGGGAAAAATGTAAGTCCTCCTCTTTCTCAACTTCTTGCAACATTTCTTTTTGAAACATCAGAAAAATGTTTAATCATGAACCTTCCTGAACTACTTCATCTTCCAAGGGTGCCAAAGTATGTCTCTTCTCATCCTTATCCAAAGATTAATTATTTTTCCTCCCATCATGAACAACTTTCCTGTCATACTTCCATGGCCTCCCTAAGAGTATATGACACACATCCATAGGAGTTATGTCACATAATACTTCATCTTTGTAAGTACCAATCTAGAATTCCTTGTTACACTGCTCATTCACTAAGATTTGATGTCCTTTCTGCAACCAGGACACTTTGTAGGGATTCGAATGCTTCATCCTCTTCAATACCATCTTCTCTACCATCTCAGTGGAAACCAAATTATCTATACTACCACTGTCAATAACCATTTTACAACACTTACCTTGTGACTTGCCACTTGTTATGAATAGACTTTTCCTTTGAGTTGGTTCATGTACTTGTTTCTCTAATTTTACTAGAAATCTCTTCAACATAAGAGATTCCCCTTCTTCTGGTAGGTTATTCATCTCTTCTTCTTCTTTTGACTCTTCCTGAGCCTCTGCAACATTCACATTTCTCTGATTTGAAGACTTATTTCTTGAACAATTCCAAGACATATGTCCAATCTATCCACAAGCATAACACTTTACCTCTCTGTGTTTGCCTCTTACTCTTCCTCCTCTGAATACTCGTCTCCAGGATGACTGACTCTAGAACCCTCAAATCCATATTTGGAAGTCCCACCTCCATTACTAGGAGATCGTCTTCCTCTTACTATATTCTTTCCTTTGTTTCTCTGGTTCTATTTTCTTAACAGGTTCTCTTCTACCTTTGAAGATATTTGATATGTATCTTCTACAATTTTCAGATTTAATAAAATGAGTTCATCCTATATATCATACCTTAATCCATTGATATACCTAGCTACTCTTTCTAGACCTCCCTATGTGTGTCTAGCTCTAATGCTCAGTCTAAAAAATTCTTCTGTGTATTATTTTACAGTCATGGTCTTCTGTCCAAGGTTTTGTAATTGTCTAATAAGATTCAATTGATAATTCTTAGGAATAAACTGACTCTTAATCTTACATGTCATCTTATCTCAAGAGTTTATTTTTGACTTACCTCTTCTTTCTTGATGGATCTGGAGCTCATCCCACCAGATAGCTGCATGTCCCTTCATTCTGGTAGTTGCATATCTTACTTTCTTCTTATCTTCAATTTCTTCAAAATCAAAATATTTATTCAGAGCATTGATCCAATCCATGAGAATTAATACTTTTAAATCAGAGCATTAATACTTTTATTCAGAGCATTAATACTTTTAACTCCAATAACTTGACCATTTTACGGACTTATGCCTTGACCACTTTCGATTCGACATACTTTTAACTCTGACCAATTCTCACTTGTACAACTTTATAATATAGGGTGAGTGCACAAAGTTGAGGGACCTTTTAGATGCAATGGTAGAATGAAGTCAATCACTCTCAATCCATCAAATAGAAATCATCCCAAGCAATCCTGACCCTACCAAGCCTAGTCCCAAGGATGTGAACATGCATGCCAATTAGGATAGTACACAAAAACACGCTCTTGTTTTACCTTCCAAAAACGTGCTCCCATTTTGCTTCAATAAAACATGCTCCTGTTTTGCTTCAATAAAGTGCGCTCCTGTTTTGCTTCAATAAAACGCGCTCCTATTTTTCTTCACTAAAATGTGCTCTCATTTTGCTTCAATAAAACGCACTCCTGTTTTGCTTCAATAAAACGTGCTTTCATTTTACTTCAATAAAATCCTCTCTTGTTTTGCTTCAATAAAACGCGCTCCCATTTTGCTTTAATAAAATGTGCAAAATGGGGGGGGGGGGTCCTTAGTGGTAAGGGGAGACATAGGGATGTGTGTGTGTGAGAGAGAGAGAGAGAGGAATGGGTGTTTAGGAGTTTAGGAATGGCAGGAGGCAGGGATGGAATTTGACGGGTAAATGCCCGTAATGGGTCATTTTACCCGTCAAATACAGCTAAGATTTTACCAAGACCGTCAAAATCTGACTTAGAATACAGAAAACGTTTCAGATTTTTATTGTTACCGGCAAGTTTGACGGGTGACTGTCATTTGAAATTCGAACCCTGGCAGGAGGGTTAGATTAATGTGGGCGTGTCTAGGTTATGTAGAGGGGATGTATTAGGGGGCGG